>VDFB02268227.1:0-15336 GCA_007258455.2 Sequoia sempervirens | reverse complement strand
GTATAGAGCCCATGAGGATCATGGAGAGAGATAGCCTGGTGAGGGTGAGGGCAGCCAATAGGGTTAGCTGATTTTTTATCAGAGACAAGATTATTTTTGTGCCCCATGGGCTCATTTTTGATAGCCCGATGGGCCATTGTAGTTTATGTATTCAATACACACTTGATCGAGATTTGTAGCATGAGAGTATATTTTTTGATGATATATGCGATGATTTTGATTTGATGTGTCCTATTCTATTTTATGCTTTATGGATAGATTTTATTTCTATATTTGATGTCATGATTCTTATCTTATGTTTTGTAATGCAATGATGTTTTTATATGATGATGCAACAATGTATTGATGCATTTCCTTTTTTAGTATCTTTCCTTATGCACTTTTTATGATGATGTATGCAAAATATTATGAGATGTATAAGATGCGATCTTTTTTTTTTATTACTCTTTTCATGAATAATATGGTGATGCCCTTATGATGTTATGATGGTGTGAATGGATGGCGATGCATATGATATGGTGATGTATGATGTTTACTATGTGATGCCTATGTTATGTTAATGAAAATGGATGATATGTATGAATATGATGCAATGGATGTTAATACTACCTATGTGCATGATTATGCAATGGATGTTTTATGAGGTATGTGATATGAGTTTAATAATGCATATGGGATGGTTTCTTTTATGCTTATATAATAAATGCATATGTATGGTTTATGAGATGCTTAGAATAACCAATCTATATTATGCAATGATGCAGGTGATATGATAAATTCTTTCTATATGATATGGTATGCATTATGCATTATGCTGTCAGTTTATGGATGCAGGATGGATGCATTGGCGATAATGATTTCAAGCATTAACCGGCTGCGGTACCCATGCCAGGATGGAAAGAAAAATGGAAGAAAGTAAGAGGATCCAACAAGACACGAAATGATGATGATGATGATGATTTTCTTGCTGAGGAGTTGGGATTTTAAAAGGGCCAATGACCTTATGTTTGATAACACATGTAGGCACGATGCATCAAGGTATAAAGAACCAGGATGGCATTGCACCTAGTGTGATAGACTTTGAATTGACAATCAGATAGGAGTACTCTTATTCACACCTAAGATACATAACCTTATTCAAAATGTAGTTTAGATATTTCCTGCATATCTTAGACCAAAACTTAGAAGGAAAGACTTACTATGTATTTAACAAGACAATCTAAAACACCCTCCCTACACCCAAACAAAGCACGCATGACCAAGTTATCTTACAAGAATATCCAACAAGCACAACAGATAAAAAGATGATGATCGTTGCCCCATTCCTTTCTCTCTAAATCCATTCATTTGGGATACCATCAAGAGGTTATTGAAATGGGTGCAAAAAGATAAGCCAAAAGACAAAGATAAAGTAAAAAAACAAGCTAATTTTCTTCATACCGCTAGCCAAGACTAAAACTATGGTGATGCGTGATGTTGATGTCCATTGTAGGAAGGATGCATCCTAGGACATGAGGATATCAGATAATTGATTTGGGACTGAATGGATGATAGGATTTTGATACAAAGAGTTGACCAACTTGTTTACTTACTGACCTAGACTTGATAATTTGATGTTTGAGTTTTCACTTTTGACTTGCTAGACTTGTTTCTAGTTGTTTCACCAAAGCTTGAGGATGATGATTGATTTATTATGAGTGAATGTTTATTGTGGGTAAAATCAAGAAGAGATGGATGGATTTTTTCAAATATTTAGATGTTTTTAGAGTTTTGAAATGTTTTGAGGCTGATTTTGGTATTTTTTGAGATTTTTCAAATGTTTTGATTTTCAACTTTTCCAAATGTTTTTGGGTTTAATGATATTTTATGAATATTTTTGGATTTTTTTTTTGAATGTTTTTGTGTTTTTATGTTTTTGAATATTTTTGGATTTTGTGTCTCAGGGGCTGATGAAAGATTAGCCTTGCCTATGTTTAAGCTCAAAGATGACGTAATTTGGATTCCCTATTTTTGATGTTTTTTTGACTTTTTGACTTGCTTTTATATTTTTTGATATGATTTGGCTATTTTTGGATTTTTGCTTGATTTTGACGATTTGGATATGGATATGCATGATGATATGAGTGCTTTGTTTTGTAATGTTAATGAAAACCAAGCTAAGGTTGATTGATCATATCCGCAAATTGATGATGATAGCATTGTTAAGGATACACAACAATGCAAGGATAGTGTTAAGCAACACATGATTTTGATGATTTGGATATGGATATGCATGATGATATCAGTGCTTTGTTTTGGGATTTTGTTGAAAACCAAGCTAACAATGTTGATTGATCATATCAGCGGATTGATGATGATAACATTGTTGAGGATACACAACAATGTAAGGATAGTGTTAAGCAACACAAGGACTAGGAAGGATATCTCAAGATGATGATGGATTGATTGGATTTGATTGATCAGGATTGATGATGATAAAATTGTTGAGGATACACAACAATTTGCAAGGATAGTGTTAGGCAACACAAGGATTAGGAAGGATATCCCAAGATGATGATTGATTGGATTTGATTGATCAGGATTTTGAAGCTTGATATGGAACAAAATTTGTTTACATGTTTTGACATGATATTGAAGTAAAAATTAGATGCAATTGATATTGATTGTTTGGATTGATGTTCAATGAAAGATAAATCTTGATAAGAAACATCTTCTCATCAAAATATTCCATGGGATAGTGATTTGGATTATTGCTCACAACTGGTTTGACCAATTTGGTTTTATGTTTTCCAATATTTGGATCACCACATAAGGAAAAAATATATTGATCAAGATTTATTCTCGAAGCAAGATGTAAATGCCTGCCACAGTGTCTACTAATGTATGGAGTTCCATGGATGGATACTTGGATAGGTGTGTGGATGGGGGGAATATGGGTTATCTTGTGATAAGATAAGGTTTTCAAACAAATAATGCTCATTGGATAATGCTTCATGGCTCAAATAATACTAGGTAGAATAAGATCAATTAAAATGATCCATGTCAAGATGTTTACCATAAGCAAGTGTAAAATGTGCACCAAAATTTTTCAACATCAAGATAATGTGGAAGATGGATGTAGATGGATGAAAATGGAATGGATAAATGGTTTATGGATGAATAGATTTATTATGGATAAGATGGATGGAATGTTGGATTTATTATGTATGGGATGAGATGCTTCCACTTGAACTAGTGCACGAAAATGCTTGATTCTACACATGACGCCTGTTTCCAGGTTTCCATCATGGTACTTGTCCAAAACACCACCATAATGGTTTTCACTAGAGGATGATTTTTTCTTTACTCTTTCAACTCTTTTTCATTTTGTATTTTCATATTTTTGTTTTTTTCTTACTTAAATATTTTAAGCTCATACTGAACCACCTTGTGATGTTGATGTAGATGCTTTTGTCATGATGTGTCATCGATATCATGCCTAAAGAAGTTTTTTTGCTAAGATACGCGCACTTGAATACAACTTTTGAGATTTGTGATCTACTTTGTTGATACTAGAGTTAACTTTGTCTTTGTGCACACATCCCAATAGAGTTCCTTCTTCTCAATCCCATGATGAAGGGTTGCTTTCAATACAATACCAATGTGAGAATTAGATATAATGCATGGAGGCATGGATGGTGGAGTGTGCTTAGGAATAAGAGATTGATTGGTGGATAGTTTTGAACCTTTGACTATCCAAACTTGGGAAGATGAGCAATAATGGGTGGATAAGGAAGTGTTCATAGAATTAGGACCAATTGCTTGATATACTTTGTATGTTACTTGAAGAGCCTGTAGTTGACTTTGTGGACATATTTGATGGACACTTTTCCCCTTTTTAATTTTTCCCCATAGTTTCTTTGACTAATGTAGTTTGATAGGGACAATATTTCTTTGTATTCTTTGGTATCCATGTGTATTTTATTTGTCCATTATGCTTCACAACTTCTTTTCCTTTGATAACATTCTTTATGTTTTGATTTGAATCTTTATTTTTATGTTGGTCCCAATTCATGGATGGGATGATGGGTGGATGAAGATTCATGACATGGTTGGTTGTAGTATTTGCATCGGTTTCATTATAAGGATTCTTTGTTCCCCCTATGTTTACATTTTTTGGAGAGATAGTTGCCCCCAGTATGGTGGTAGTAGCACATTTTTCCCTTGATTCTACTTGTTTTGATATGTCTTGTTCAGTAAGCCTTCTCTGATAAATGCCCATCAGATGATGTTATTTCAATTTGTTGCTCTGTTGACTCTGGAATATCCTATTCTATCTAACTTGTTTCCTTGTGTGGATAATCTTGTATATCTTCATACATGATGTCCTTAGTCTAAATTTTGGATATATCTGATCTTGATGTTCACAATTCAGTTTGACTATAGGAATAAATAACCTGCTCTTTTTATGTAATAATGTCAAGAGTAAAGGAATCATGTTCTGAATGGAGATCATCTACATGTCCATACAAAGAGAGCATCTCATGGGTGCATGGAGGAGTATGTGCTATGTGGATGTGATCATTATTTGTGACATATTGTATAGATAGGAGAGTGTCCATTAGATCATTGTAGTAGCTTAGAGATACGAAATCTTGATCTTAAATGATTTTAGAATTGCTTTTGATATGCTTTGGATCAAGTTCTTGGCATGGGTCGGTTTCAAAGGATGGATTGTTTACAAAGGGTTCTTGGCTGTCTTCTTTAGGCATGGGAAATGGCTCAATATCCTCTTGATCTTTGAGTGGACTTGGATCAAATGTTGAGTTGAAGATTCCTTCAATATCTGCAAACATGTCTTGGAAAGGACCATTATCGGATTCTTTGGTGAGAGATGTTGATAATGCTTTGAATGTACCTGAGATATGACACATCTAACTTAATTGATGATGGTGAGACATTTTCAACATGATAATTGGTTGATAGATCACCAATAGTTATTATTTTTTATCAATCAGGTCTTGGATGAGATTTTTGAGTCAAACACAATCTGATGTTGTGTGTCCCTTTACTTTGTGATACTCACAAAGGTGTTTCTCATTATACCATGGTTGTTTTACCAAGGGCTCTTGATAATTCTCATAGATGGGGATTTTGATGAGATTCTCATTTACCAGTTGTTACATGATTGATTTGATTGGTTTCCCAAGTGGTGTGTATTTTCGTTTCTTACCTTGTGAGAATTTTACTTTAGATTGACCTTGTGGTGATTGATTTTGGAAAATGTTAGGATTTGGGATGATGTTTGGATTTGTCATGATAGGTTGAAATTGAACACTATTGTGGTTGGGAATCACATTTCCTTGATTTTGGTAACTTTGATTTTGCATGGTGTTACCTTGATTTGGATCAATAAATGGAGTTGTTAACATATTTCTTGGACTTTGAACAACATTGGTGTGATTCACAAACGTATCTATCCCAAATTTTACCAAGTTTGGATTTAAAA
This sequence comes from Sequoia sempervirens, assembly GCA_007258455.2. Lineage (NCBI taxonomy): Eukaryota > Viridiplantae > Streptophyta > Pinopsida > Cupressales > Cupressaceae > Sequoia > Sequoia sempervirens. The sequence continues at coordinate 9,848 of VDFB02268227.1, read as the reverse complement.
TTTTCATGTTTGGTAAATTTGGTGTATTCACATTTGGCATGTATGGATTGGGTGTGATAATGTTGTTTTGTTGAAGAATCATGTATTAATTGTTTGGTTGATAGATTTTTAGGTTTGGAATTTTATTTAAATATACCATTGGGAAAGGTGTTCCAAAATTTAGATTGGGCATAATAACATTTGTTGTTCCATTGAGGTTTGTAAGAGGTAATGATCCCATGTATGGATTATATAAATGTGAGTATTGACAATCCATTTTTTTTTAAGGCTTTGATAGTATGGTTGATTTAGATCACTCATGATGTATGGAGCAAGTTTATATTCCATGTTTCTCTTGTGTTTTGACCTTGGTGAACTCTAAGGGGTTTAGGACCAATGATGAGATGAAGGATGAAAAGGGTGAATGATACGGGTGTTGAACTTCTAGGACCCTTGGAGGAATACTAGACTTTAGGATTCTTTGGATTCTTTGATGGGATTTGATTTGATTTGGAATTATAAACCCCAAGATGTTGGATGTTATCTTGGAATAAAATTTTCTACAAGGATGATAATTTAACTATATGTGTGAGGAAGGATTCATCCATGCACACTTAGCAAAACAAGGTGGTTTTGATGTTGATTTGAAGGATGTTACTAAAATTCTAGTATGAATGATTTTTTCAATGGTTCAAAAGTTGTTTGGGAGATGGGATTTGATTCATGTTTGATATGGATGAAATGATTGGGTTTTTTTTATCCTAAATGAACTTAAGAGAGACTTGTTTACAAGACCAAGGTTTTGAAGAACATGCTTTTCGCTAAGAGTACTTCAAACCAAAAGATAAATGTTTAAATCTCAAAAGACCATAAGACAAAAGATAAACAAGCACATGTGTGGGGATCAATTGATTTCATCTTGATTAATGAATTGTGTTTACCACATCCAATGTCTTGCCTAAGTTTCAAACTGAATGTGTATGTCTAAATTTCTTTTCATCCCACAAGGTCCATTATGTGGAAATCAAGCAAATCAAGGTGATAGTTCCCTAATGTTGACTTTAGTGAGAAAAAATTGAGATATAAATCCAAATACTTAGAAGCATCTAAGGATGGAATCCCAAGGGCAAGCAATAGCACTTGAATTTGTTCAAAGATATTTGATGCTCATGTTGAATGTTTGTTTTGTCCAATGTTTACGATCAAGAAAATTGTTTTCAATTCCAAGAACATGCACAACCCTATGGATATGAAAGATAATATTTGTTGGGTTCCCACTAGGATAAATCCAACTACACCTACTCTTAGCGGATAACTAGATGCTTGACTACATAGGCTCCCCCTTATAGTGCACTCTCTTCTTGATTCAGCCAAGCATCAATACCCCTGAAACTCCCATGACATTTTTCTCATCTCTACTAAGACCCATAAAAATATGGGATGGCTTCAGAACTACCGTTCTTGCACCAATGAATAGATCAAGGATTTTGGCCTTTCTAAACAAGAGGTTCTAATAGGGAAATTTTTATTTGTCGAGGATCATCCATTCGACAAGAGACCATTGATTCCCTTCTTATCAGAACAATCGTCGTGATACTCTCCTTTCCTCAACTACCCACACTTATGTCTCGGGTGGAAGTCACTTGGATTTACTGTGTTCCCAGTTGGGTCATTCACTTGGGTATTACCTTTTCCCACAAGGCAGGCCCTCTAAGATAACACAAAAGTGAGAAAAAAAAGAGAGAACACATGTGATATATTCTACTCACACTCATAAGATTTTTTCAATTTTAGGATTCAAATTGAAGTGTCTAGGTAATCACTTACACAACTTAATATCACCAAAATCGTTTTGATTCTCAAGATCTTTGTGAGGTGCAGAGAAGCTAACATACACGCCTTTTGATATTATTTTTGGGTAAATGATTACAAAAACAAAAGATGCACATGTTCATTTTAAATCCTCAAAGTAATGATTTGGATTCTTTTAAAGCACCAAAAACGAAAAGATGAAAAGTTGTTTGTTCAATTGTTAACCTTAAACAAAAATCTATTAAATTTCTTAAGATTCTTTTAAGCCTCTGCCTTTTTATTTTTAATAATCCCAAAACAAAATTAAAGTATTCCCAAAGAGCATGATGATGAAAAAGTCCTTTGAAATGGGATAATAATTGCTCCCCAAAGCAAGTTAAAAACACTTGATACAATGATGTGATAAATACTTTTTCTTTTGAATTCCACAATCCATTATCCTTTAAAACCTATAATACAAGCTCTTCAAAATGTTAGATTTCAAATCAAGAAATGAAAAGCAAAGATATGAGGGTTAGATAAATGATTAAGCATAAAACCCTAAAGATTTAGACCAAGTTTCATTGTGATTTTACATTAGATGAAAAATTTAAAAATTTAACTCTATCAAAGTTGAGAATCTCCTACCCCATTGATAGCTTACAGTACCCCATTTCAAAAAAATAAACTCCCAAAAAGACCAAAAAATGACCAGGATACAACCATTTTAAGATTGAGTGCAAAGGCAAGAAATCAAAGGCGGTGCCCTTTGAACTCAAGGCAGCAGCATAGTTTGGGTCCAAACAATGACGCATATGCAAACAATCATGCTCTTTGAGGATTTGAGTGGTGCTCTGGTGAAACTAGTGACACTGTTTGGAAAAATAGAGACTACAAACGTGTCAGACTTGCTTCCAACAGTGTTGTTTGACCTAGAAACACAAAAAACACAAAAAACAATAGAATTTGACCAAAAAATGTGTTAGATTCTTCAAGTTCACCTTCCTTCTAGTGCCAAATTTAGAACCCCAATCCTAGACCTACATAGAAACAAGAAACAAACATAATATTAGATCAAATGAAAGTAAGAATCAAGATTTCCCATGAAATTCATCTACAATGCTCAAATAGGAAAGAAATTGAAGAACAAAGAAAAGAAAGTAATTGAAATCCTATTTAAACATGTAAAATCTCAATCCCATAGGGGAAATGGTGCCAATTTGATGTGAAAATTGTCCCTTTCCCAACTCCTTTGCAAGATTTGTGATTCCTTGATGATGATTTTATGATTCCTTGGAGAAGATCCTGCATAACCTAGCTAAGAAATGATAGAAATGGATGAAGAATGGATGAAGATGATAAATTTGGCTCCAATTCTCCTCCTCAAATGAGCATAATGATTTTACATTAATTTTGGCTCCTCAAACAAATAGAGAAGTCCTCTATTTATAAGAGATAAGGATTGATGATTGAAAGATATGGAGGATGTGGGACTAATGATGATCCAATGATAAAGCGCCACTTGTAAACATGTGAGAGGATGAAGGTTGAGCATGTTTTGATCAATGTGCAAGTTTGAAATTTGAATTTGATGAAATGACATGTTTAGGGGGATGAAAGAAGAGAGTTAATGCCAAGTTGACTTGTGTAAGAGACATGTAAGATCTCATAAATTCTAAGTTGGAGGACAAGTCCTTTTGGGAGGGAGATTTCAAAAGGGAGGAATATTCCACTTGAGATGCCCTTTTTTGAATGAAATAGAAGAATTAATAAATAAAATAAATTGATTTATTGTGCAAGTTGTAAAATCTAGAGGATTTGGAGGATTAGAGTTAGAGTTAATTAGGATTTAATTAACTTAGATGAGGATTTAGCTGATTTGACATTTGATTTAGATTTTTGGATTTATATAAATCAAAATGAGAGGAATAATGATTTTAGACTTAATTAAATAAAGTTTGATTTATTAAATTAAAGAGGATGATGTTAGCATTTTAATTAAAATAAAGATAAATTTATTTAATTTAAATGATATGACTTTAGAGATTAATTAAATAAAATGAATTATTTAATTAAAAGAGGGACTCATAGATTAATTAAACAAAGTGATTTATTTAATTAATAGGAGATGATGATTTAATTGATAAGTTGATTTATTTAATGAAAAGATAGAATATAACGAATTTAATTAAATAAAGATTATTTAATTAAATGACCAGCAAAGGAGATGATTCAGGATGAAGCGGACTTAGTTTACTAGAATTAGGTATGTGATATCAATCAGGATAATTCTCATGTCTACATTTTTCCCCTCTTTGAAGCAATGCACTTGTTGTGTTGGTTCAAAGAATAAAATTGCCATGATCAAAAGTCAAAATTTTTTTTATTTTTTTTTAATGCCCCACTTCTACCCTCCTTCTACCTCCAAATGTCAAACCCCAATCCTTTACCTACACAAACACAAGAAATAAACACATCATTAGATCAAATGCGAGTGAGAATCAATATTCCCCATGAAATTCATTTGCAAAGCTCAAATAGGAAAGAAAATGAAGAAAATGAACCAAGAAAGCAATGAGATCCTATTTTAAGATGCAAACACTGAATCCCATGGGGGACTTGGTTCCAATTTGATGTGGAAATTGGCCCTTTCCCAACTCCTATGCAAGCTTTTGGTGATTTGATGAAGGTTGATCCACTTGGTGATTGATTCAATTGAGCTCCATGAAGAAAACCTACAATAACCTAACTGTAAACTTGATAAAATGGATGAAAATCGATATTCTTGGGATGAAATTGAGTATACTAGACTTGCTCAAATTGTGGATGATCAAATACAAAGAAAATCCTTCTATTTTTAAAAAGACAAGATTGAAGATTGATCAAAATGAAGCAATGTGGGATCATTCAACATTCAATGGGCAAGTGCCACTTGTCAAGATGTGAATGGAGGAAGCTTGAGCACATTTTGATGAATGTGCAGAATAAATGAAAGTAGGTGGAATTTGAAAATCATGAAATGACATGTTAGAGGGAAAAAGAATAAATTAAATGCCACTTGGCTCAATGCACAAGGACATGTAAGAGGGAATGAATGTATTATTGGAAGGACAAATCCACTTGGAGGTATTTTCAAACTTGGAGGAATATTCCCCTAAAGATGCCAAGTTGAGAGAAAATAGGGATCTAAAAATTAATTAAATGTATTTTCATGTGCAAGTGGCAAAAGCTAGAAATTATGATGACTGGTGATTAAATTAATCAAGATTTAATTAATTTAATGAGGATTGAATGATGTGACAATTTGATTTAGATTTTAGGTTAATTTAAACTCAAAGTCGAAGAAATGTGATTTATTTAATTGGGAATAAATAATTTTTATTTAATTAATTAGTGAGGATGATGCTGATTAAATCAAATATGCTTAATTTATTTTATTTAATAAGATGATTTTAGAGATTTAATCAAATAAAGTGAATTATTTAATTAAATAGAGATGCAGGATTAATTGTAACAATACTGATTTATTTAATGAGAGAATGACTTAATTAGACAAAAATGATTTATTTAATTAAGGGACCAAGTATGTAGGATCATGATAACAAAAGTGGTGATATGATGGGTATGTGTAGGGTATGTACACAACTTTATTTTTACCCAAAATTGATGAAACAAAAAAGAGTTTTTTAAAGGAGATTATCAGATTTCCACCAATATAAATTATGCTTTACTTGAATTTTAATAAATAATTATTATTCATTTTCTATTTGAATAGACTAAAGTCATGATTGATAGGTCATTGAAAACATCTATAGCTTCTAAACCATATCATGATTTTTTGAATCAAACATGTCATATCTTATGCTTCACATAATGTAGGTTTAAAAAAAAGAATTGAATTTCAAGGAAGTTTTGACTGTTAAGGTGGTTTAATACATGAGTTTTATATTTTTAAAACAATTAAAAATCATAATTAATTATTTACTTGAAAAAATTATAAAAAATATGCATCACATCCATACATGAGTCCTCTACTTTATATGTAAAATTTTCTTAAAAAAGGCTATCATTTTATTGTGGGTTAGGGTGGCGACGTATAATCTACTTATTTTTGCTTGAAATTAAGCACCACCACATTCAGTTCTTTCAAATTCTTACCAAATAGATTTTTTTTAAAGAAAACTAAACCTAGTAGTTTAGAAAATACATTCAATTTTCTACATATTCTATTTTTACATATTTTTAAAATAATATAGGTAACTTATTCAAATTTTTACGTCAAGTTTCCTAACTGTGATTTTTCTAAATTTTTTGCCACTTAAGGCCCTATTTTTTCCATGATGATCCTACACATACCTGGACAAAGGGTGATGATTTAGCTAAGAAGATGATTTAGGAAAAAACAATGTTACTAATCAGGATCAAGTATGTTGGTATATTCTCCATTTCTACACAATATATTCAACATTTGACTAAAAGTGCACTTTAAACTGTTCTTTGAACAAAATCCATCAATATAAATACTTATTGTAGCAAATTTGCAATGAAAATCATTATAATCATTGATTAGTTTGATTAAAAATATAATGCATACATTCTAGATTCATTACATTATTACATAGTTCATCATAATTTGCATACTAATTTGCTTGCTATTAAAAAATACTCTACAATGTTCAACTCTGAAATTCTAAAGAAATCCTAATTTAGAGACAACCTTGTACAAAATTACAATAATATAAACCTAGAGAAAACTGGAACACCCCACAAATGAGAACAACTTCTCATTTAAGAGAAAATATAAGAAAATAGAGAAGCCTTAAAATCAATCCACTGTTGACACATGGCACATCTAAGCTCCTTTGATTTGCAACCAACTGGCATTTAGAAGGTGCTTTTCACTCTTCATTTTCCCTCCTCAATATTTCTTCATTTACAATTTATGTGCAACTATTTACCTTCTTGTAAAAACATGTTTTTTTCCCTCATTTTCACTTTGCAAGTAAAAATTATTAACCTCGGGGTCAAAACCCACTTACCAAGTTTCCATTTTTCTTTGAAGGTAAAATATTTACCCATATACTATTAACTTCACTACTAGCTTTTAAATAAATGATTTAATCCTACATTTTAACATTCTAGAGGCCTCATTTTATATTGTAAATAGTTTGATATTTTGTCAAACATTTTGTCTAAAATCCACCTCCTTGTACATTTTGTCTAGAACTAAATCACTTTCACATGTAATTAAAAATTTCATTTTACCTTCAGCTGAAGACTAAGCTTTATTTTAATTTGGGCATCTGGTGGTGAAAACCATTCACATTATATTTGAGAATGTAAATTCATACATTTCTTTAGCTATTAGGAAATTTATTCACTTTGCATAGGTCATTTCTGCTTACTTGTGCTAAAAAAATAGGTAATTCATGGGAAAAAGCACTACTCATACCATGTGTGAGAAAAAATCTAGGCACCTTTCAGAATGCAAAAATTATAGTTTGTAACCCAAAAACGATATTAAAATTCAGCTTAAAACCCAAAAAATGTGACCATATTTCATTTTCAGCTCCAAGAGATGTTCATTGCAAATAATTTTTGGTAGCGACGGGTAGAAAAACCCCTCAAAACAGCAAGAAAACACTTTATGTGGCATGAGGATTCATTTCTGAGTGTTTTTAATGTTATTGGAAACAAAAATTTGTATAAAATGTTTCCAAAATTTCTCTCCTTTAAAATATTGCAGGCAATAATGAGAAAAAAAACATTAAACCATCATTGGTACAACTAAAATATTTTAGAATTTCCTCCTTTACTTTCCCCATATTTCCCTCTCATCTCCCTGCTTTCCTACTAGCTTCAACAAGAGCTGCAATTTAGGCTAGCGGGAAAGGCTTTACAAAGAAAATAAATCTATTCTAAAGGTTAAATAAAGTATTTCTAAATACTTTTACTTCAAACACAAGCTCTAGCTTCCTGTCCCCGCTTCCTTGCCAGCATTTTTCATAGCAACATTGTCGTGCAGTGGGTTGGTGAGGAAGGCAATCTTATAAAGTTTAAAAATTTATTAAGTATTAAATATTAAAATTTCCCTAATTACCTCCTCCTTTCACATGCATTTTCATTGCAATAACATTTAAAATAATTAAAAAAATTTAAACATTTTATTTTGAAACATTAGGAAATAGCCCTGAAAATTTAATTTTGCTTGTCATCCAAATGGAGGAAATTCACTACATGCAAGTGGGAACACTTGGAGCCAATATTTTTTGTGATCAGGCATAACCAATTATTTAAAACATGGGTTTTAAATCAAATTTCTTCCAAAAATGAAAATTTAGGTACCTCCTTTGTAAACTAGCCCATTGGACATGTTCACTACAACTAAATACATTAAAATAGTGTATAAGATGGCCTCCATTTTCAATGAAAATAGAATTGAAGATGTTCTAGACTAAAATAAGAAATGGGTTGCCTTTAGAAATGCAGAATTTTTAATTTTTTGGAACACCAAATTTAGCCTAGTCGTAATAAAAAAACATTAAATAGCCCATCAAAACTCATCCAGATAGGATGAACTGAGCAGGCATATTACCATATGGACAAAAAAATATTCTACCACATGTATTTTCAAGATGACCTTTTAGTTTCAAAAAATTTATTAGAAAATATGGGCTTTGGGGTAGATTACCAATATGTCAACCTAACCTCTATCGACACATTGAAAAGAGATAGGAACTTCAAATTTGCAAAATTTGAAGGTGCCATCACTAATGAAGATGTTTAATATTTTTTAAAGGTTTAAGGCATAACCTATTGATTGTTGGAAAAATGTATAGAAAAGGATACAATCTTATGTTTCAAGATGATGGATGTGAGATCAGAAAGGGTCTAGAAATGTGATTGTTGTTGGAAAGAGGACAAATGGAAATATCTATTAGCTCAAGGGCGGTAATCGTCACTATTTTATGACTCAATTTAATGAAATCTTGTTATGGAGTAGAGGGATGTGTCACATCAATTTTGATAACTTGGTTACAATCATTTTAGTTCAAGCAGTGAGAGATCTGGTGAGGATTACAAAGCCTATCAATGTTCTTTGTAGAGATTGTCAATTTGGAAAACAAACAAGTAGTTTTAAGGGAAAAAATATTCGTGCACACAAATCTTTGAGGTCCTACAAGAGTAAAAATTATTCAAGGTGACTGGTATTTAATTCTTTTGATTGATGATTACTCTAGAATGACATGGGTTACTTTTCTTAAAGAACAAGGTGAAGCCCTAGATAGATTTAAAGCATTTAAAGTTATGGTTGAGAATGAAATGTATTTGAATATCGAATGTTTGAGGTAGAAAAAATGCGGAGAGTTAACCTCCAATTAATTTAACATGTTCTGTGAGATTCATTACATAAAAAGGAACTTTTATTCCCTTAGGAATCCTCAAAAAAATGGAGTGGTTGAAAGGAAAAAAAAGACTACTCAAGAAGCTGCAAGGATTATGATGAAATAAGCTAACCTACTTGAAGTATAATAGAGAGAAGAAATTCATACTATTTTTTACATACTTCATAGAGTTCAAGCACAAGCTAATAGCACAAAGACTCCTTATGAGTTTTGGTATGGAAGGATTCCTATTGTTAAGTACTTTAGAGTGTTTGGAAGTAAATGCTATATCAAAAGAGATGATGAAAACATAGGAAATTTTAATGCGAATTCTAATGAAAGTATCTTTGTTGGATATTCTAATAAAAGAAAAACTTATAGATGTTACAGTAAAGATTGAGAAAGATTATTGAAAGTGCAAGTGTCAAGGTTGATGAAGATTTGAGGAATTCAGTGGTGATAGATGGATATGATTCAAAAGAACCAGATTGTGGGGAAGAAGAAGAAAAATATAAGGAAAATAAAGTATAGAATGAAGAGGAAGAAGATCCAGAAAAGAACCCTAAGACCCCTAAGTATGTGCAAAGAAATCATTATGAAGAATAGATCATTGGAGACAAAAGAAAAGGTATATTGAAAAGAAGAAGAGCTATTGAAGTAGAGGTAAATATGTGTTTACTTTATAAATTTGAA
>VDFB02268226.1:0-40317 GCA_007258455.2 Sequoia sempervirens | reverse complement strand
ATGACTCCAAATTCTTGATGAATTGCTCTTGAATGTTCTCTTGATGATAAACTTGTTGTAATGCATGAATACTTGGATGCTTAGATATGCTTAGATGATAACTAAGTGAAAGAACCTTGTATTTATACTTATCTATGCTTAATATCCAAAAATTACACCACAACAAGCCAACATATCAATTCATTAATTAAAGGAGGCTAAATTTTGCTAAGATTTGATATTAAATCCCAAAAATAACTCGAGGGGGACTAAGATGCCCTAGGTGGTGTCTTAGTCCTGAGGCTTGAAACTTGGGGCACATATTCCAAAAAGGGGCCCATTTAAGGTGCATTTGAAAAGAGGGTCACAAGACCTTTAGAGGACAAAGACACTCTAGGTGGTGTCTTAGTCCTAACCAAAAAATCAAGGACACAACCAAAATCATTAAATTATCATTTTCCCTTTGACGATTTTTGATATTAGTCATAAAAAGATATAATTTATTATTCTTGTGGATGCAAAATGGGACCAATTAAGACATAAATAAGGATACATAAAGAAAGGTAGTCCAAAACATCTATGAAAATTCAAGGGTATGCACTTTCCTACACTACATGAATATGAAAAATTTCATGGAGGTAAGGTGTACTTGGGTGATGATTCTCATTTAGACATTATTGGTCATGGTAAAGTTAAAATTAGGTTTCCTAATATTAGAATAAAAATGATTAATGGTGTGTTGCATATCCCTAGATTAGCATGATTTTTTTTATTTGTGAGCAAACTAATAGATGTTTGTGTGTAGGTAGTATTTTTTGATGTAGGATGCAAGATGGTAAGAGGTGCTATGTTGATTGCTACAGGTGTCATATATGGGAAATTGTATAAGATTGATACATACACTCTTAAGTGCAATAGTACTTATGTGAAAATGAAGTTTGTAGAAGAAGTTAGGTTTCACCTTTAGTAGATGGTCTTGGCTTTTTGGGTATCCAAGGGTGGTCTTTCTTCTAAGACAAAGTTACCTGTAGAGAAATTTGTGTTATGGTACCAGAGACTTGGGAACATTGGAGAAAAGGGTCTAAGGACCTTGAAAAATAAAAACCTTGTTTAAATTTTGTCTAGTTGTAATATTAAATTCAATTTTTGTGAGCATTGCATTTATGGAAAACAAAACCACTTTAATTTTTACTCGAGTTCTCATAAATATTAGGGTGTATTGAATCTTATTCAATATAATGTATTTGTTTCTGTAGATGTTCCTTCAATTGGTGAATCCACATATTATTTTTTATTTATTAATGATTATAGTAGGACATGGGTATATTTTGTAAAGAGTAATAATGAATTTTTTAGTTGATTTAATGAATTTAAAGAAATGGTTGAATTATAAACTAGAAAGAAAATAAAATGTTTGAGGACTGATAATGGAAGTGAATTTTTCTTTAATGATTTTGATAGATGTTGTAAAGATTGTGGTGTTCATAGATAAAATACAACTCCATATTCAACACAATAGAATGGAGTTGCAGAAAGAATATTAAATATGACACTGATAGAGAAGGATAGGAGTATGTTGAGTGGTGCTAGCCTAAAAAAAAGGTTTTGGGTTGAAGCTATTGCCACTACCTATTACTATTGTATAGGAAAGGGTAGGATGCTATCATATGGCTCAGGACATAGAGCATACCCACTTTCCACCTACTACATTCAAAGGTAACCCTAGAGATCTTAATGAAAAGGAGAAAGAGATATTGAAATAGGGTTTTCTTAGGGGCTAAATTGAAACTAATAAGGGGTTCACCACCAAGTTTAGACTTGGAAAAGACAATCAAAATGAAATATGTAACACCAAACCCTAATTCAATGTAATGAACTACAAAATGATCTAGAAAAGTAAATGAAATAATGTAGAAAGCTACATAAAGGAAGATGTGCACCTAGGAAACTTGGAAATGATTGAAAGGGTCTCTAAAAAACTAGAAAATTTTCCTAGTGGGACTCATTCACTAAACTAGGTGAATTAGTCTATTTTTTAGAAAAATATGTGGGAACAAGAATTTGCAAAAAGGGTAGCCGAATCTGCAAAAAATTGAATTTTGACTAGAACTAGGACTCATTTGCCAAAAGTGGTGAATCAGTATAGTTAGGCTTTTCTGAAGCTTCAAAGTTTGATCCTGCTCTTCTCTATCTACTTTTTCCTACCTAAGTGATTTCCAGATTCGAAACCTTGATTTGCAATCTATAGGTAATTTCCAAGGTTCTCCAAGGCTTAATGACAATTTTAACAACTTTGAATGATTTGACAACTCTTTTCCAATCCTTCTCCTTAGGAAATCTACAACCTAGACCTACAAATCACACATAGAGGAGAGGAAAAAATGGTGTCGGGTTAGTGGATAGGGGTTTTCCTTGGTAAAACCCCATATTGGAAATCAATCTTTGAAATGAAAATGAATATGCATAGAGAATGATGTGAACCGTAGATTTTTGGGTAGGATTTATAGGCTACTCTTGCACTCTTAAGATGTTTCACCTGAAAGGAGAGAGATAAACCCCACTCAAAAGTCTAGGTGGTTCACTTAAATTAAGATATGTATGATGTTATTAAGGCTAAATGGAATGATCTATGTGCAATTGAATGAACTATTTGACCGATTATGGATGCATAACCTAAGAATTATGCAATGTTGGAAAACATAATGTGGTATGCAAACATGAACTAAAGTATGAAAAACTGCAAAATAGAAAGGAAGAAGGTTGAATCAGAGTGCACCTGGGCAAAGAATGGAGAATTTGGAGTGTCTTGAATGCTATCAAAAATTACTAAAAATCACCAGTGGGACTCATTCACCATTGATGGTGAATAGATCCTACTTCTAATGAAAACATCTAAGAACATGTTTCTGAGTGTCGGGATCTAGAATTTGACAAGATCTAGATTTATATCCTTAAAGTGGGAGTCATTTTCCACTAATGGTGAATCAATCCACTCCCAAAATTCTATGAAATTAGTGACCAATCTTGTAGCACCAGATTTGAGGTTATTTGCTTGTTGGGTTGACAAAGTCAAAATATGCAAAAAATAGATAGAATGTATTCTCGAAGATTCAAATAGGTTGTAGTTGACTTGAAACACTTTGTTGACTTCTTGTCCACTTTTGAACACCTAATAGCTTGTCAAATTTGCATACACAAGTATGCAAACACATGCAAAATGGGGAAAATGGTTAAGGGTTAGTGTATAGGTATTTTCCTTGGTCAAATCCCACTGGTAATCAAACCCTTAATAAAGAAATGGAATGGAAGAGAATGATAAACTAATAACATGCAAATAAAATCAATGTACCAAACCCTTATTGAAGAAATTTGAAGATATAACAATGGCTGCTCCAAAATACTTGATTAATACTTGATTCAATGATGCAAAGTGCTTGAATTCTTGAATGAATGTGTAGATAAGTGAACTTGATGAATGGGGGTTAGAATGGATGTAAAAACACTTATTTATACACACTTGTGCCTTAGTATCCTAATGATACCTCATCATAGGCCAATATAAGGTGATTTTAAATAAAAACCCAAAATAAAATTTGAAATCTTTTGAATTTTGAGCCAAGAGGGACTCAATCACCACCCATGGCGAATGGGTGCCACCTTGGACTTGAATGTGGGTGTCAGGAGTTATCTTGCATTTAATGTTGTTTGTCGGGTTTACATTTAAAAACACACTTAATTAAGTTGTATAAGGGCATAAAGGGGTCATAGGAAGCATAAGAGAGGTGTAAATAGTAAAATTAAGCCTAGAAAAACATGAAATCTTGTTACAACACTTTACAACACTTCAAAATAGGACTTGATAAGTGATGAAAAGGTGATTTTAAGGTGAATTGTAATGAATAGAGTCTAGAAAAGTGTAGAAATGTTTGACAACACTTCACAACACCTTCACAAGATGCCATAATTTGAATTTTAAGGACCTAATGTGAATGTTCAAGCCAGATTGCAACATTAAATCAAAGCAAAATAGGCCAAGAATCATGAAGAAAGGCCTAAAAGACCATAAAAGTGACAAGGGGCCATTTTTCTATGGTACTTGATGAAACTCACCAAACCCTTGCAATAAAGTGCTACAATTATGCTTGAGATGGCTCCAATGAATGTAGAACTTGAATATTTCTTGAATATGGTAGATCTTGAATGAAACACTTGCTTCAATCACAAAACCCTACATCACAATTGTTAGCACAATAATAAACATGATGCATGAAATCTTTCACATGATGGTTGATTCTTGAATGTTGCTCTAAAATGCATGATAATATGCTCTTGAGTGTTCTTGAAGATACTTGAATGCTCTTGTGAACTCAAAATTTTTATAAGGATTAACTGATATATTATTAGGATAAAATTAGTGAAAGAACCTTGTATTCATACTAAATTATGCAATAATTTCTGAAATTACAACACTACAAGCCAAAATAAAATCTAGGAGGATAAAATCCCACTAGAAATTTGAATTAATTTTAATTTTGGGCCACACGGGACTCATTCGCTCAAGGAGGGGAATGAGTCCCACCATACCTAAATTTTTGGACAATTTTTAAAAATACTTAGAAATGTGTGAAACCAAGTTTGGGACCCAAAAATATAGGTGGGAATCATTCGCCAAAGGTGGCAAATGAGTCCCAAATCACTAATTTCATTCAAACTTGAAACACATGAATTATGATTGGCTAATGATTTATGTCAGTATTATCCTTAAAAAGATGCAATAAATGAGGGTTGTTGAAACAAAATAGGGCCAACTAAATAAGAAGAAAGTCCAATTATTAATGAAAATCCTATCAAAGTGTGAAAGTGTGTTACAATCCTTTACAAAAATTTAAATAAGGAAAGTTTAAGGTTAAAAAGAGATTTATTAAGTGTAATTAATTAATAAGACCTTAGAAATGTGTGAAAGTGAGTTACAAAACTTCACATCACTTTATCCAGGTACCATTCATGTTCATTAGTTTCCAAGGGCCCACGATCTAATGTGAATGTTTCAAACACATTACAACACTAAATAAAGGCACGGGTATGTGCAGGATCATGATGGGTCAAAAAGTGGCGATATGATGGGTATTTGTAGGGTATGTGGCTGGCGACTTTTTTTTTACCCAAAATTGATGAAATGAAAAGGGTTTCTAAAGGATATTCTTATCTTTCCACCAATATAAATTATGCTTTACTTTGAATTTAATTAATAATTATTATTCATTTTCTATTTGAATTACGACTAAAGTCCTAATTGATAGGCTGATTGAAAAACATCTATAGCTTTCAAATGGTATCACATTTTTGGAATCCAAAACATGCATCACATTCTATGCTTCACATACTATAGGATTGACAAAAAATTGAATTTCATGAAGTTTTTACCAAGTTAAGGTGATTGATAGGACATACGATTTTTTATATTTTTTTAAAAGTTGTAATAAAAATTCATAATTAATTATTTTCTTGGAAAAATATTACAAAATATGCATCACATCTAGACATGAGTCCTCTGCTAATGTCTAAAATATTATAAAAATATTACATTTTATTGTGGTTTACGGTGGCCAGACAGACACCTACTTATTTTTTTCCCTAAAATTTAAGTACTCTGCATTGAAATTTCAAATTTTCACCAAATAGATTTTTTTTTTTAAAACCTAGTAGTTTAGAAACTAAATTCATTTTTCTATAGATTCTATTGTTACATATTTTTGAAATAATATAGATAACTTATTCATATTTTTACGTCAAGTTGTCTAACTCTTATTTTTTTGAATTTT
Source organism: Sequoia sempervirens (assembly GCA_007258455.2). Classification (NCBI taxonomy): domain Eukaryota; kingdom Viridiplantae; phylum Streptophyta; class Pinopsida; order Cupressales; family Cupressaceae; genus Sequoia; species Sequoia sempervirens. Next base: position 34,516 of record VDFB02268226.1, on the reverse strand, counting down.
TTGTCAGTTAAGGGCCTATTTTTTCCATGATGATCCTGCACATACCCACACCATTAAGCCTATTTTATAGAGAGGGCCCAAACAAACAAGGGAAAATTAGAAGGCATACTTTTTTTGTTACCACAATGTATCCCCTGCTTTAGTGAGAGGATGAACCTGCTCTAAACTCACAATAAAGTAGACAAACACACACCAAGAGGGGTCCAAATGCACCAATGTCAATAAGATGGGATGCCAATGATCAAGAGGGGTGATCAAGCCCCTAGGATCAAGATCCCATGGAAAACCAACATAGGCATAGAAGAACACACATGAAAATGATATAAAGAGAAACAAAAAAGAACAAGCATACACTATCAAAGAAAAAGGGGTGGATCAAGCTTCAACCATTTTTCCATCATGATTTGGATCAGATATAGGTTTTTTTTATGAAAAATACATACTCACTTTGAGGCAACAAAACTCCTAGCTATCCATTGGATGAAAAGTCCAAAAAGGTGAAAAACATACACTCATGGTTGGTATATTCTCACACACACACACATGAGTGGCTAAGGGAAAGTCATGCCCTCCTGCAAATTCTTGTCAAACCATACCAAATTTATACTTGATAAATTTAATAAGGAACCATGCAAAAATGATTTTTGAGATTTACGAGACAAGAAAAACTATGCATGCTTGGAGCTTCTGAAAAAACAAGATGGATCAAGAAGCATGCAAGCTGTGTTATGCAAGGTGGCCATATAATAAAAAATAAAAAATGCAAAATATGGAATGATCATAGGAGTCATTCTTAGTTCATTCAATGCCTTAACTTAGGGAACATTATGCCTAATGTCTCCAAGAGAGGAATAATCAAGAAATAGAAAAATCACAACTTAGGGGATATAGTGTATCACATCAAGCCACTAAAAGGAATGTAATATGCTAAGAGAGACTACGCTCTTGAAGGACATCACACCCAATGTCAACCAAAAAGCGAAAAAAACATTGTATAAAGTAAGAAGACTACACCATGAACCATTAAAAAAAAATGCTAAAGACCATGCTATGAGAAATTACTTTAAAGTAGCAAATGATACACACTAACAATAAAGATGACATGAGAGCTAACTTGGAAAGCCCCATGCCAAGTCATATGTTTCCAAATGAAGCTACGTCATGCAAAAAGGAAAAAAAAGAGATAGGGTTGCTAGCAAAAATGAAACTCCAAACACATAAGAGATCTATGGATTTGGCGTCAGTATGTTCTTGCTAAAATGTTTTTAGAGAGCTCAAAAATATCATCATTCCCCAAACACACATCAAACTATAAGAATGACACAAAGAGAGAAAAAACAAAGAAATTGTTTTTTGTTCAACATGGAACAAACATGAATGTATTGACGCTTCACGTCATCCCTAAAAGGAAAAAACAAGAGAAATGAAAAAAAATAAAGAAAAGGAAATGGGAAATCCTTTTGGGTCAACATGGAAGAGACATAAATGTCTCAATTCCTTGCGTCATCCCCAAAAGGAAAACACAAGAAAAATTTAAAATTGAAATAACAAAGGGTAAGAGATTGATAATATAGAGAAGAATGAAGGTACAAATAGAGGAATTTCTCAAAGAGAGAGAGAACATAAAAAAAAATGTCATAGGGGATCACACCACACACATACAATCACATAAAAGAAAAGGAAAAATGCAAAAGGCTAGTAAGGCACATGTAGGTCAACCTAAAGTAGGTCATCTATATCCCAATCATGTTCATTATATACTAAAGGAAGACAACTAGATAAAGGGAGAATAGGAAGTTTGAACTAGGATCATTTCCAAGTTCAACACTCTTTTTAGGATAATTATCGTTTAAGCTCACGAAAGAGGAAATCAATTTGCTCAATTGATTATGCAACTCTTCATCAATTTTAGCGACCTCATCATCATTATCCAAGTTAATCACAATAGGAGGTTGAATGATAATGTACATGGAATATTTTAAATCTTGTTGTGTTTGTTGTATTGGATTTTTTTGTTGTAGGATAGGAGTAGGGTCATCATGCATTACTTCAATTCAATTTTGATTTTGATTTTCATTGTTTAATACCTCATGTAACCTACGAGCAAGGGCATGAAATCAATGCCTACACATTCTAGCACCTCTGTTTATTTTATTTTGGTTTTCATGTTCCATTTTTGTAGGATTAGGTTGGTCAACTATAGGTTTCTTTTCTTCCCTAAGGGGAGGAACATAAGGAACCACGAGAGGTTGTTCAACCACTTTCTCTTTGAGTTTGTAAAATTATGTTATTCTAGGAGGTGTGATTGGATTATTTTCATTATCTCTTGGTCTTTCGTAGGAAGTAGGTGAAGTTTAAATCTTAGGTCAGTCTTGGTTGTTTGGAATTTATTTAGGCTCAATCATGGTTTCATCTAGCATGGTAGGCTCGGTGGTGGATGGGGAAATTTTTCAGATGGATAATTTTGTTGTTTTCTTTGGATTGAACTTTTGAGGGAACAAGAAAAAAAATTCTTCTCATGGTTTTATAGGCTCCAACCAAAAGAAATCTAATGAAAACATACCTTTGGAGGACAACAGGTTAAAGCCACTATGATGGTCGGTAAATATTTCATTGTCAAAGGGAAACTTTAAGCATTTAGGTACAACCAAAGGGAAAATTTTCATGGAGCAAAGCCATGGGTAGCCTAGCTTTGCATGAAATTGGTCTCACTAGGGGATGATGGAGAATGAGGCATTTGATTTTTTAGTCCTATTTGTAATTGTATGGTTATCAATCCCATTGTAGGGCAAGAAAAACCATTGTGTGTCTTTATCCATGCTTTTAGCTTATCGTATATATCTTGATATAGCTCATGCAGAAGTAAGAATTCCTCAGTGATCACATTCTCCCCATAGGTAAGACCTATTAATATCCCATTAGTGGGCTTATCATAGATATGGTCAGCGATGTAAAGAGGACCATCGAGCACATGTTTAAGTACATCCTTGGAGGAGAAAGCAATTTCAAGAGGATTTTAAGTTTAGCCCTTATGAGGAATGACACCTATCACCCCTACCATGTCATCCATAGGATCATTATATTTAGAATCATGTTGAGTAGAATCATTATTATCATTATATGTATCAACATTCATCACATCATTCTTTGTATTTTCACTTGAATTGGAAAATGAAATGTTATGTTTAGGCATAGGGTTGGTCAAAATTTGCAAGTTTTGGTTATGAGTGGCAACTGACTTATTTCCTTGATCACCAACACCTCCAATAGAAAGACAACCAAAATAAATGAGGTCTTGCACATGATGTTTAAGACGCTTGCAATGTTTTGTATCATGTCCATTTTGTCAGTGATAGTGGTAATAAACATTTTATATAAAGCTCAGAGATAAAGGCTTATTAGGATTGGGTGTTTTGATGGGAGGAAAGGTAATCATTTTCTATTCTTAAAGTTGGGACATGGTGTTATGAAGGGTATTGAGTAAGGGAGTGAATTATCTTTTTGAGTCCCCATAGCTAAAGGGTGTCATGGCTTTAATAACGACTAGTTGGTTATTGACATTCTGAGTTATTTTTTTGAGGAGAATTAAATTGGAGGAAACCTTTATTCTATTTCCTAAAAGGTTGGGAATTGTTTTGGTTTGCAGAATCAAATTTCTTAGTTTGAATAGAAGTGGATTTTGTATCTCGACTACTAATTGAATTTTGATAATCATAGAGGGAAGTACACAAGTGCTTAAAAGAGGAAAATTTCATCATGGTAAGCTTGTCCTATATCTTGCTTTGTAAATTTTCTATGAACATATTTTCAAGGTGTAGATTGGGAACCTTGACACCAATTTAGGAATAAAGTGATTGATAGCATGAGATAAGGTCAATTATCTTTTCTTCTTCTTTTTGCTTGCACCTCCTCAAATCAGCCAAGGTCATCTTAGAAGTCATATTCGAATGGAAATGATTAAGAAATGCCTCAACAAGTTCATTGAATGAAATAATTTAGTGGTTTGGTAGAGAATAAAACCATTCCAACGTAGAATCTTTCAAGGACCTAGGGAAAAGCTTAGCCAAGAGTTTATCATCAATGAAAAATTCACTACATAAGGAAGTATAAGAATTAACGTGGTTAGAAGGATCTCGCTTTCCTCTATATTTATAAACTATAGGTCCCTCTGCACCTTGTGGAATCAATGTTCACAATATCTCTAAGGACAATGGACTACTTTTAACATAATATGTAGGTGGGACACTTTGATTTTGATTGATGGTGGAGATTTATTTTTAAAGGGATGAAATGGTTTGGAAGAGTTGATTAATGAAAGGTTCATTGCTTGTGTTATGAGATGAAAGTGAAAAAGGTGAAGGGGTGTATTTTTTTGATGGACAAGTGAATGGAATGCATATAGGTAGTAAATTGGTAGGAGATACAATGTGCGATGCCACAAAGGTACTAGGGATGCTAGTAGAAATACCCAAGGAATCACATTACTAGTTTTTTGCACTGGTGTTGTGACTTGAGGGTTGGTATATGTAGGTATTAAGGAAATTATTGTGAGGAGAGGAGTTTGAGTTCCTCCTTGGCTTGTGACATTGCTAGTAGGTAAAGGAAAAACAATGGTTAAAGTTAGGTATTTTCTAAAGATTTGAACTATGCTTTTCACAAGGTCAAATCCATGTTCTCTTTCAAGCATGCGGTGAATGTTGTCTATAGTAGGGATTGGAGTAGTTGAAATTTTGTCATTTTGCACTTGATGTTTTAGGTTTGCTAGGTCCTCATGAATTTGAATTATCTTTTCTTGCAGGACACTATCATTCCTTATTTCAACTTGCATCACACTACTTGAAGGCAAAGAGTTGTTGAAGGTTGGTCCATACCTAGTGTAGTAATGTCAATACTAGGATTGAAAGAGCTAGACAACCCAAGATCCGCAAGGATTGTGCTATCATGGGATGACATGAGTCTCGAACTTCATCTTACTATAGTATTAGCAATAAGACACCAAATACGCATACAAGGCTACTAAATGCAATACAAATGCAAAGCTAAGAACAATGAAACAATTATAATAGAAATTATGGAAACTACTTTAGAAAATTATTAACAAAAAATAAAGACTCAGAAACAGAACCTTAAATTCTAGAAAATGTAGTTCAAAATATGTAGATGGACTAATTCACCCAAGGTGGTGAATGAGTCCTAATAGGGATTTTTTTTTAGATTTTTTAGAAATTTTCAATTGATTTTTATGATTTTCATGTTCTATGATCTGTATCTTGGATGCAAATGTAGATTTTGTTGGATTTTCAATGAGATTAGATGCAAAAATGAAATCTATATGAGCTTTCAATAATGTAAAATTAAAAAACCCTAGAATGAAATTTAACCAATGCAAATCCTAATGCAAAGTCAATGTAAGCCAATTCTAGGATGATGATACACTCCAAATAGAAAATTTAATGCTCTAAATGTAGGTTGACCAAAATGTTTTATGGGAAAAATGGGTAGGATTCTATGATATAACATAGGAAATAGAGCATACCCACATTCCACCTACTACATTCAAGGGTAACCCTAGAGATATCAATGCAAAGGAGAAAGATATCTTGTAATAGGTCTATCGTAGGGGCTAAATGGAAACTTGTGAGGGTTTCACCATCAAGTTTAAACTTGTAAAAGACAATGAAATGCAAGAGGAAACACCAAATCCTAATCCAATGTAATGAACTACAAAATGATCTAGAAAAGTAAATTCAAAACAATGCAGAGAGCTACAGAAAAGAAGATGTACACCTAGGAAATAGGAAATGACTAAAAATATCTTTGCAACACTAGAAAATATTCCTTTAATGTTGAGTAAGACTCATTTACGAAATTGGGAAAATCAGTCTAGTTTCTAGAAAACTATGTAGGAACATGAATCTTCCAAAAGGGTGTCCTAATCTACAAAAATCTAAATTTTGACTAGAACTGGGACTCATTCACCAAAACTGGCGAATTAGTCTAGTTAGGCTTTTCTAAAGCTTCAAACTCTAATCCTACTCTTCTTTGTCTCCTCTATCCTTCTTGAGTGATTTCTAGATCCAAAACCATGATTTACAATCTATAGGTGATCTCCAACATTCTCTAAGGCTTAATGAAAACTTTGACAATGTTGAATGATTTGACAAATTTTTTCCAATCTTCCTCTTTAGGAAATTTACAACCTTAGATGTACAAATCACACACAAAGGAGAGGGAAAAATGGTGCTAGTTTAGTGGATATGGGTTTTCCTTGGTCAAACCCCGTATTGGAAATCAATCCTTGAAATGAAATCAAATAAGAATAGAGAATGATGCAACTCACCAAACCCTTGCAATAAAGTGTTGCAATTATGCTTGATATGGCTCCAATGGATGTAGACCTTGACTCTTGCTTAAATATGGTAGATCTTGAATGAAACACTTTCTTGAATCACAAAACCCTACATCATAATTGTTAGCACGATAACAAACATGATGCATGAAATATTTGACATGATGGTTGATGCTTGAATGCTTCTCTAAAATGCTTGATAATCTTCTCTCCAATTCTCTTGAAAACACTTGAATACTCTTTTGAACTCAAACTTGCTATATGGATCACTTGATTATTTGTTAGGATAAAATAAGTGAAAAAACCTTGTATTTATACTCAATTATGCAAGAATTCCAAAAATTACAACAGTACAAGCCAACATCAGATCTAGGAGGATAAAATCTTGCCAAAATTTTGTATTAATTTTTATTTTTGGCCACATGGGACTCATTCAGCCAAGGTGGCGAATGAATCCCACAAGACCTAAATTTTGGGATAATTTTTAAAACTACTTAGAAATGTGTGAATCTAGGTTCAAGACCAAAAAATATAGGTGGGACTCATTGACCCAAGGTTGCAAATGAGTCCCAGATCAATAAATCCATTCAAACTTGAAACACCTAAATTATGATTGGCTAATGATTTGTGTCAAGATTATCCTTGAAAATATGTAATAAATGAGGCTTGCGGATGCAAAATAGGGCCAATCAAAGCATAAGAAAGTTTTATTATTAATGAAAAGCCTAGAAATGTGTGAAAGTGTGTTACAAGACTTTACAATACTTTAAATAAGGAAAGATTAAGGTTAAAAAGAGATCTATTAAGCTTAATTAATTAATAAGACCTTAGAAAAGTGTGAAAGTGAGTTACAACACTTCATATCACTTTAGCAAGGTACCATTCATGTTAATCAGTTCACAAGGTCCCAAGACCTAATGTGAATGTGTCAAACACATTACAAGACTAAATCATGGCACCATTAAGTGTAGTTCATAAGGAGGGCCCAAACGAGCAAGGGAAAAACATAAGGGATACTTTTTTTGTTACCATAGTTACCTAGTTAATAGGTCTCCTACATTAGCTCCTGTTGATTTAAGATGACTATAGAGGCATGGGAAAGTCACAAGCTTTCATTAAGGAATCTTAGAATTTTTGATTGTAAGGAATATGCACATGTACCAAAGGAGACACGAATAAAGTTGGAGAACAAGGCTATGAAATGTGTCTTCATTGGATATAGTTATGGTCTGAAAGGATACAAGATCTGGGATCCTATTACACAAAAGGTAATACATAGTAGAAGTGTTATTTTTTGAAAACTAAGCCTTGTTTTTTTACATTGTAGCCAAAACTAAGTAAATAGGAAGATGTGATTCAATTTCATTCTACACCTCAGAAAGTTGAATTGAGGCCCAAGGATAGACAAGAAGTTGAGGAGAGCTCATCTAGCTTAGGATCTTTAGAAGAGAAGGAAGAACCTCCAAATAAACTTTTTCATAGGTCTACAAGACATAGACAACCACCTAAAAGGTATTCACTTGATGATTGGAGATGTATTTTTTCTTTGAATAGTAACATGGATGAACTTAGATTTGTAGAAGAGGCACAAATTATGAATGATGGAAAATCCTAGAAGATTGCTATGGATGAAGAAATGAAATATTTGAAAATCAATGATACATGAGATCTTGTACCATTTCCTAAAGGATGAAAACCTTTTGGTTCTAAATGGGTGTTCAAGGAAAATATTGGTTCAGATGGAGGTATTGAGAACTACAAAGAAAGGTTGGTTGCAAAGGGTTACTCTCAAGTTGAGGGTGTTGATTATGGTGAGATATTTTCTCTTGTTGCAAAAATGACATCCATTAGATGTTTTCATTCTATTGCTACTACTTATGATTTAGAAGTTGAACAAATGGATGTGAAAATTGCTTTCCATCATGGTGATTTGGAGGAGGATATTTATCTGACAAAACTAGAGTACTATGTGGTGAAAGGTAAAAGTAAGTTGATTTGAAAATTGAACAAATATTTGTATGGCTTAAAACAAAGTGCTAGGATGTGGTACCAAAAATTTGATACATATGTGTTGAGTTTGTTATTTGAGCATTCTAAATCATATCACTATGTTTATTATAAAACTAACGGTCATGGTTTCATGTTTATTGCATTATATGTTGATATGTTATTTATTGTTAGAGGGAATGGTATGATTTCATAACTAAAATTTCAACTTTATGCTAAATTTGAAATGAAATATCTTTGTGTAGCTAAACATATTCTTGGGGTGGAGATTAAAAGAGATTGAGTGAAAACAAAGCTATGGCTTGGTCAAAGAAAGTATTTAAACTTAGTTTTACAAAGGTTTGATATGCAAGATTGTATACCATTGTGTCTTCCTATTTCAGTTGGAACTAAGTTATCTATCTTAGATTGTCCAACATCTCCATAAGAGATGGAAGACATGAGTGGAGTGCCTTACCAAAGTGCAATTGGAAGTTTGATGCATGCTATGGTTTGTACTAGACCATACATTGCTCAAGCAATGGGAGTTATTTCTAGATAAATGTCTAATCCTAGTAGAGTTCACTAGGATGTAGTTAAAAGGGTCTTTAGATATTTATGGGGTACCTCAGATTATTCCTTATGTTATCATAGTAATGACTAAAGATGATATTTCCCTTTATATTTATGGTTATGTGGATTCAAACTGGGCAAGTGATGTTGATAGCAGAAAATCCACCGGTTCTTATGTTTTTACTTTATTTGGTGGTGCAATTAGTTGGTTGAGTAAGTGATAGGTAGTGCTTGCTTTGCACTATTGAATTAGATTATATGGTAGCTACTCACACTTGTAAAGAAGCCATTTGGATTAACAGACTATGTTTATATATTAGAGTAATATAAAGTATAGTGATAATTCATTGTGATAGTCAGAGTGTGATATGTCTATCCAAGAACATGACATTTCATATGAGGACTAAGAACATTGATGTACAATATAATTTTGTTAGAGATATGGTTGAAGATGGCAAGGTGAAGCTTGTTAAGGTAGATAATTTGATGAATGTTGTTGATTATTTAACTAATCATGTGACTATAGAGAAGTTGAGATGGTGTTCAAAGACTATGGGCCTTTTGGCCCCTAGCAATTAAAGAGACAATGGTTACACCCTCACATTGCTCTTGCAAGGTATTCAACAAGTGGGAGATTTTTTGGGAAAATGTGTCTCAACCTTGCAATTATATATAGTTTATTTTTTATAGAATGTATGTTGGTGTGTGGTGATTGATCATGAAAATAGTGTACACTAGTAGTAAGATATTAATCAACTATCAAGGTTTCCTCCTGCTGACACATCAAGGTTTTTTCTACTGACACATCAAGATTTTTTTTGTTAAAATGTTAAATGAAAAATGACCTTGTAAAGCCCTAATTATAGAAGGTCCCAAAATTCTTGTTATAAGCGGCTTGGATATAAGTAGAAAAGGGTGTATTATGAGAGTCTTATAGTGGTCTTGTTGTCTCTTGATCTTTGATGGTGATACTCCTGTGAGAAGCTTTCTCTACAATTATATTGTAATATTTTGATTTCTTAATAGTATATTGGGTGGATTTTGGAGTGTGGGGTTTTTCTCCTGAAAGGGTTTTCCCCATGTAAATCATTGTGTTGCAGTATGCATGATATTTGTGTTTATTTATATTTAAGTTTTTGTAACTATTAAAGATCTATAAAATTTTGCATTTTTCTCCTCCCAAGATTAGTGTAGGAAGTTGTTCCACTACCTTAACTTCCTTACAAGATGTATGCCCATCTTTGATTTCACTTGCTTTATGGAGGTGGAATCAAGGTAGCAGTGTAACTACATCAAATTAGATAAGTAATATCATAGGGTATTTCAAAGTACCATACCACATAATAATAGACATTTGATGAGAGTGACAAAAAACCATGATTCTAATGCAACAAATGGCATCAAAAATGAAGTTCGCTATCCCTCGGTATGCTAATTTGAATAAAAAAGGAACTTTTAACCCTAATATAGTAAACACATAATTTGAACCTATTTAAGAGTAAAAAGTGAAGTAATTTGTACTAATTTTATCTTATACCTTCTTGCGGCTTGACTCTATTGGAAATTGAGTGAAAATGTCGAGCTAATGAGAGTATGTAATCCTGAGACTTGATAGCCTACATGAGGAGGTGGCACGAGGTGACCTTTATCAGGTGAGTTTATTTTTTACCATTGAACCTTTGTTTTTACATATTTAATTTGCATTTTATGCATTTGTAGATACATTTAGGACCATGGAAGAAAATTTCACAAAGCATCCCTTTTTTCACAAAGTGTTCCCTTTTTTCACAAAGTGTCCCCTTTTTTTGTAATGTGTCCCACATTTTCTCAACGTGTCCCATTTATTTGTGAAGTGTCCCAAAAGGGGAATAAAGTTTCTAAGACCCTTAGAAAAGTAAACTAGAGCAACATTAACACACTTTTTGACTGTTGACGTGTAGATTTGAGATTTTAGAATTGAGGTATAAGACATTTTTTACTTTTTCTTATATTCCACCTCGATCATAGCAACATCTTAGCGGCATAAAATTCTATCAATTAAGAGACCTATTCTCAACATTATCAGAGGTAGACGCTAGATTTTACAAACCACTCAAATTTACTGGGCGTACCTCATGCCTCCCATGAGGTACCATGATGCCATGTTGATGGCGCTTGTAGAGAGATGGGATGTTGATACTTGCACATTTTGTCTACCCATCGACAAGATAACGATCACCTTAGAGGATGCACATTGAATCCTTTGAGTTCCTTTATGAGGCAAGATCATGCACTTTGTAAGGGACCGTACATACACATAGATGTGAAAATATATTGGATATTGCTTGGGAGGACTAGTTCAAGATGAGATCATAAGGCCATGTATTGAGCTAGCATGACTACTCTATGCATGATCACTAGTCTTGAGATAGATTATGATATTCATAGTGGCACTAGTACTCATCCCTGATGGTCGGGGAGCACATCTAGATGGAGGTCTTGTTCACATGATACAGAAGATGGATCACCACAAGATCATATATTCCTATGGATACAACATCCTTGCACATTTGTATTATGATCTAGGGTGGTTTACGTACCGCGAGGTCAATAACATAGTACATTGTATGCTACTATAGGTTTGGTGCTTGGAGCATATTACATGTACTAGGTCAATAGGGTTTCCATCTATATTAGCCATAGGATATCTACATGCATTCAAATATCCACTTAGATGGTCATGGAAGTATGGGGATTTACATTTTTGGAGAGTTAGATTCGACTAACTAGATCAAGAGGAGATCTTGTCAAGTGGCCAAATGAGATCAGATAGTTTAGACATATGTAGATGGAAATATTTCTTTGAGGAAAACATTTATTATGTATTCTACTATGATTGTGTTATATGGTAGTTCAAGAAGATACAGGTACCACCTGTAGCATGACCCTTTTACAAGTGATCAGTGTGGAGTACTCAAAGCCCTAGAGATATGAGAGGATTAACCTTTTACGATGTCATCTATAGTGACTCAAATGATGATGATCACGATGTGCCCTTGGTCTTTGAACCTAATGATGTTGATGTGATAGATGCATGCGAGGAGTGGTGGACAATAGCATGACTAGCTCTTGTATTTCCCATGGATCAACCTATAGGCTTTGTAGGATTGCTCCTTACACCATAGAAAAAGTGTCTCTTGCTTGACATGGGAATAATTCATGATAAATTGGACTTAATGAGGTCTTAACCTAATTTTGTGAGGTATTTTATGCATCCACACTATGTCTTAGACCCTTTCAAATCAAATAGCATACTTTTAATGATGTCTTGTAAAGGTGTTGTAAAGTCTTGTAAAGGACTTTCAAGCTTTTCTAGACTTAATAAACTCATTTCTCCCTAATTAAAAATTATAAAACATGTTTAATAATATTATTACATTAATCTAGAAGGCTTTTGAATTAAAATTAATGCTAAACTAGTGTTGTAATGTGTCTCACACATTCACATTGGTTCTTATGCCTTCCTAGGCTATGTGGACCTCATTTTAGTGTTGTAAAGTGTACTTAATCACACTTTCACATTGAATTTTGTGTTCCAAGGCCTAAATGACATGTACATCATCATTAATAGGCCCCTATTAACCCATATTGTGCATCCTGAGGCTTAAATTGATCAAATACCTGACAAAGTTACAATTTAAACCTTATTTCCTTATCTCCTAGCATCCTAGCTATCAAAATGGCCCCTATGGGACCCATTCACCATGCTAGTGATTCAGTCCCATCTAGGTGGGACCCATTCACCATGTGTGGTGAATTAGTCCCATTTGGCCCAACTTTGACCTTTAGGTAGGAAAAAAGTGAAATTTAAGTTTAATTTCAAGTATGTGTAGGATCATGATGGGCCAAAACGTGGCAATATGTTGGGTATGGGTAGGGTATGTGGCTGATGACTTTCCTTTTACTCAAAATTGATGAAATGAAAAGGGTTTTTAAAGGATATTTTCAGCTTTCCACCAATATAAATTGTGCTTTACTTTGAATTTAATAAATAATTATTATTCATTTTTAATTTGAATTACGAGTAAAGTCCTAATTGATAGGCTGATTGAAAAACATCTATAGCTTTCAAACAATATCACATTTTTTGAATCCAAAACATGCATCACATTCTATGCTTCCCATACTATAGGATTAAAAAAATAAAAATTGAATTTCGTGAAGTTTTGACCAAGTTAAGGTGGTGAGACATAGGAGTTTTATATTTTTTAAAAGTTGTAATAAAAATTCATAATTAATTATTTACTTGGGAAAATATTACAAAAAAATATGTATCAGATCTAGACATGAGTCCTCTACTTATATCTAAAATCTTATAAAAAAATATTATCATTTTATTGTGATTAGGGTGGTTCAGACACCTACTTCTTATTTTTTCCTGAAATTTAAGTATTATTACATTGAAATTTCAAATTTTCACCAAATAGTTTTTAAAAAAAATAAACCTAGTAGTTTAGAAACTAAATTCAATTTTCTACAAATTCTATTCTATATTTTAAATTAATATAGATAACTTATTTAAATTTTTATATCAAGTTGCCTACTTCTAATTTTTCTAAATTTTTTGCCACTTAAGGGCCCGTTTTCTCCATGTTGATTCTGCACATACCCTTTCACTTTATGTCGACCTATGATGAGGTATCATCAAGTTTCTAATGCATAATTGTGTATAAATAAGTATTTTTCTCCTCATTTAACATCTTCTACAATCTCTTATCTCTTATCATTCATTCATCCACCAATCTTCCATCTCAAGTCAAGCAACTTAGGCTCTTATCATTTCAAGTCATCAAGATATCATTTTTCAGACATTCAAGGGGAGATCCTTCATGTTTTGTTATATACTTTCAAGATAAAACATCATGGCAAGGTAATCAACTCCATTGTTGCATGTTTCATTACATTCTTTCATCATTTTGGTTTAATTACCTAAAAGAGGTTTGACCAAGGCAAACCCCCATGCCCTAACATTCAACATTTCTTTCTCTTGCCTTGTGTGTTTATAGATTTAGTTGACTTGGAAGCTTGGAAATCATTGAAGATCAATTTGAAAGGTTTCTGAAGTCTTCTATTCATTCAAAGAGTTAAAATATCAACAAAATCTCATTTTTAGACTCATAAATTAGAGTTTTAGAAGTGAACACCTGGAGAATTCAAAAGTGTAGATTGGAAGATTTGGATTCCACTTTTGAATATTTAGAAATTAAAAAGTGGACTCATTCACCATGGGTAGCGAATGAGTCCCACTTCTAGGTCAATTTTGAGTTTTGTACATTTTTTAGATACTCTTTTGTCAGAAATAGGTTCTGACTTAGTTTCACAAAATTGGAATTGATTCACCCATAATGGTGAATGAGTCCCACAAGGCTTGAAAAATAACATCAATAAAATTTCAAATGTAATTTCCAGCGTTCTTCAACATCACAGGTGCACACTTTCATTTTGGTTCATTTTCTGTTAAGTTTTGCATTCATTTCTAGCTCATTTCTAAATAACACAATGTGTTTTCAAACAAGTCACTTTCCTTAGATTTTACATACTTAATCAATCAATCTTATCAATTAGATGCATCTAGATCATTTCACTTCATCATAATTTCATCATACATATCTTAAATTGAGTGAACCACCTAGATTTTGGGTGTGGGATCTATTTCTTTTCATTAGGTGAAAGACCCTAATTCAACAAAAGAGACCTTGCATTCCTTGTCCCAAAAATCTATGGTTCACTCCCAAATCAGATGGAGGAGGAGAAAGGTGAGGATATAGCACTCAAGGCTTCCAACCTATTCGTAGATGAGATAGATGAGGACTATGAAAAGGATACAAACCCAAATTATGAGGGAGAGCAGGGGACAAGAATGAGGAGGGGGGGAGTAGCTGATGAGTGAGGGAAGTGATATGGAAGATGATGGTACAGTTTCCCATGAGTGGAGAGATCCTTCTCCCACCACTATTACCAGATCATAGTTGACAGTTGTGGCATGCACCAACACTTATGATGATGGAGAGGCTAGCACATCCTCCATGCCTCCTAGATAGGATGAGGCTTTATTTACATAGTTGGACAAAGATGTAGGTGATGATATTTTTTTATTTTTATGCTTACAATTAGGATTATGCTTATTCTTTTGATTTACATATATATCGATATGTTTATTGATTATATTTATGATTTCTATCTTGCAGGGTGTATGAGAGATTTATAGGATCTCTACCGATAGGTAGCTGCAAAGATAGTGCTTCCTTTAGTCTTTGATCAGGCTATTGATATAGAATATGTTCCCCCACCCATTATGGAGTGGGACCTAGAGCTATTCAAGTCTTATGTCACTATAATATAGAAAATTGTTGTCACTAGGGTTTAGGACACAAGATAACAATCTTCTACACTCATTTAAGGAAACCCTGAGATCTCAATCCAATGATAGGAACAGGAGAGAGAGAGATCATGCAATAAGGGTATCCTAGGGTTTGATTTATGATTACAAGAGGGGTTCACTACCAAGCTAGGGCTTGGAAAAACTAATGCAATGCAAGATCTAATGTTTAAACATAGTTCAATGTAAAACTTAACTAAATGGCCTAAAAATGGAAGTAAATCAAAATAGAAACCTATGAAATAAGAAGTGTGCACCTTGAAACCTACAGGGGATTTAATGAGGACTAGAAATGATGGAAATTCTAAATTTAATGTGAACTAGGACTCATATGCCAGCCTGGGTAATTTAGTCGCAAACTAGGTTTTCTATTCAAAAAATGGAATTTGAGAGTGCCTGATCTGAATCTCCTAAAACCCTAAAAATTGGGAGTACTAGGACTCATATGCCCAAGGTGGAGTATTATTTCTAGTGTTCTTTTTTGGAATGTTAAGGTTTGATTATTCTCTCCAATCTCTTCTATCTCTTCCACACTTTGTTTCAAGATTTTAAATCCTAAATTTTGACTTGTAGATGACTTTTGGTGAAGATAGCAACCTTTCAAATGAGGAGACAACTCCAAAAACCTCCTTCAAGCTCCAAGACACGTAGATCTACAATTACAAATGTAGAGAGAGAATTTTTTTTTTTATTGTTAGGGAATGGGGGTTTGCCTTGTTCAAACCCCTTTGAGGTAATTAAACAAAATGTTGAGATAATAAAATAAGGAAATAAAACATGAAACATGGGACATGAGACATGAATAATGATACCTTGAATGATGTCTAGTAATTCAACAATCTAACATGAAGTGGCTATGATGAATGTACATCTAGATCTTAAATATGGATATGAAACAATGCTTATAAATGGATCTTCAATGCTACATCACAACACTAGCTCAACAACATGCTTGAAGCTTGATAATATTCAATTGATGATGGATCTTGAGTTTTCACAATAATTGATGAAGAAATCTACCCTTGAATGCCTTAGAAATGCTCTTGTAAACTCTCTTGATGTTGTTGGAAAGTCTTGAAATGATTAAATCTTGAGTGCTTGACTTGATATGATGAAGGAATAATGAAATAATGATTAGAGACCTTGTTTATATAGGAAATCAATCCAAGTTATCATTTATTAGATCCCAAAGGATGACATTCATAAAATTTGAATTTAAAACCCTGATTTTCCACTCAAAACACTAAAAAAGGGACAAATGGGACTCATACGCCATCTATAGTGTATGGGTCCCACCTAGGTTTGACTCATACACTCAAGGTGGAATATGGGTCCCATAGGGCCTTTTAGAGAGAGAAAATGTTGGGGAGTTAATAAATTAAGTATATTTGTTGATCTTATCAACATTTTAGTTGAAACATGCCTTGGGATGCACAATATAGGGTCTTAGGGGCCTATTACTAATGATATAAAGATCATAAATGTAAGAGGGCCCAAAACTCAATTTGAAAGTGTAAATAAATATACTTTACAACATAAAATTAAGGAAAAATTAGGTCTATTTAGCCTAAAAGGGCCCTAAATCCAATGTGAATGTGTAAAACACATTAGAACACTAGATTAAGTAAACAATGGGTCCAAGGTCCCTAAATTTAATGTGAAGGTGTAAATGAGTACACATTACAACATTAAATCATGGAAAAGTTGGGTTTATTTAGCTTAAAAAGGGCCCAAGACCTAAATTGAATGTGTAAAACACATCTCAACACTAGATCAAGTCAATCTTAAATTCATTTTAACATTAATGACTCCCAAATTATAAAAGAAAAAATGATACTTTTTGTTGTTGTAAAATTTAGCCTCCACATTAGTGAGAGGATGAAATTACTTCAAACTCACACTAAAGTAGACATTCAAGAGGGGTCCATTTGTACCAATGCTTATGGTCTAGGATGACAAAGATCAAGGGAGTGGTCAAGCCCCAAAGATCCAATATCCTACATTAAACAGACATAAGCACAAAATAACACACATAAGTTGTATGATTTGTAGCCAAACAAGATACACAAACATACAATACCAATAAAAAGAGAAAAACAAAAACAAGAAAGAATAAGAAGAGATTGATCAAGACTAAACAATTTTTCTGACACAATGGGGATTAGATCTAATCTTTTTTTCCAAATATGCATGCTCACTTTTAGGAAATGAAACTTTAGGTTGTTATTTGAGTGAATAATCCAAGAGAGTGAGACACACACACGTGAGTGGCTAAGGGAAAGTTATGCCTCATATCAAATTCCCATAAAACCATACCAAAGTATAAGGTGCCACACAATCATGAACTTCGAGCTTCATGATGCAAGTAAATCTTTATACTCTTGACACTCATAGAAAAATAGGATGGCACCACATGCAAGAAAAGTGTATTATGCAAGGTGGCTTTATAGCCAATGTTGTAAATGAAAAATAGTGTAAGGCACATTTAAAGGGATTTCTCTTAGTTAATGTAAGGTCTCATTTTAGGGAACATTGTTCCCAATGTCTCCAAGAGAGGAAAAGTCAAAGAAATATCACACTCTTGGAGGATATCAAGCCCAATGACACAACCAAGAAAAGGATGCATCACAAGAATAAAGAAAATCTCGCATTGAAACATGAGTTTCTATGTATGGCCCCACTTTAAAGTGCTTACTAACACCATTACTATGAGAAATTTCTTTAAAGTAGAATAAGAAATGAGAGCTACCTTGGAAATCCCTATGCCAAGTCATATGTTTCCAATAAGTTACATCATGAATAGGTATGTCATGTGCGATCCAAATTAAGGCATGCCATTCATATCCCAAAATTTCTCTTATATGTACATGAAAGGTGATCAACTAGCCAAAAGAGACAACAACAAGTGACATACGAGAACAAGGATACCAAAACCCTTGCTCCCACTTAGTGCAGGACAAAGATGAGTAGAGATGATTGATGAGAAACATTCTAGAGTTAAAATCAATATCAATTAGAGGAATTAGGTACCCCAACATAAGGAAGAGAAACACACTCCTTAAGATGTTGAATTCTATCACTTAAATCTTTACATTCATTAGTAGAATGACCATGTTCACTCTATTATATGCACAAAATGAACTCTTATAGTAAAATTTCTTTCATATTTTTAGAGGGAGAGATATCAAACAATCTTCCAGGAGTCTCAACAATTTAATCCCTTGATCAAAAGTAGATGTTTCTTTATTTTTTGAAAAGAGGTATCTCTTGCTTAGTATTAGTTGTCATACTTACACAAGACTTTTTGGATTGCAAGATTTTGTACTCTCCTTTACAAGAGTATACCAAATCTTTCAAATTTGAATCATGAGTGTTTTGTGTGATGAAAATAATGTTAAGCAAGGGCTTCTTTTTTTCTTTCAAAGGATAAAAATCAAGACCACTAGTGTCTATCAATTCAAGATGCACTACTACTAATGTTAGCTAAGAAGAAAATTTTGTACTAGTGATAATATTAAGTGAAGGCTTGTTTGTGTCTTTCAAGGGCTGATAACGAATACCACTATTATTTTCTTATGTGAGGTTCTATAGGGACACAAATACCTTTTTCTCTATCACCACATCCTTTTCCACTATAACCAAGTTGTATCATAAGTTCATAACCTCTTTCATAAAGCTTTTTCATTTCTTTCAAATTTGGTAGTTGTTCATAGTTAGTTTTGACAAATTTTTGTGTGTAATTTTATTATTCTTTTAAGTCGTTGAGGTGGATACTTTCAAAGGGTCTTCTGAATTTTGTGTTGAAATTACCACTTTTTATTTTCCCTTTTTAGAGTCTTTGTTTATGATCTTGTATTCTCCCATGAACTTTGGTTCGAAATATAAGGAACCCCAATCATCTTATAATATATTTGTGACTTCCTCAATGTTTTTTTCTTGGTATTTTTGTTTCATTTATTATACTTGTGTATATAAGTTGGTGTCAATTTTTTCAAAGAATTTTCCTTACCTTTCTCAATGCTCAAACAACTATTTGGTTTAGGGTCAATGTCGAGAGTGACACTTTGTTATTATAGACATATTTCATTTTGAGATCATATGAAAGATCATGAGGCATAACATGGATCAGTGTTTCTATTGTGGCCTTTCCAACTATGATAGGTAATGCAATCACTCCAAGCAATTATTTTCCTACATTACAAGATCCTCTAATAGATAAAGAATCAAATTGAATTTTTTATTTATCCATGCCAAGCTTATTAAAAAGGGATACACTACACATATTAAGGGTGGATCCATTGTCTACGAGATTTATTTTTATTACCAACCCATTATTGATAGCTATTATCATGAAATCATCCTTTTATTTTTGCACTTCCAAAGGAGGGAGCTCACATTGGTGGAAAACAATGTTAGCATTTATTCCTTAAATCATGGTTGCTATGTCATTTGGTTGCACATTATAAGGGATAGGAACTTGTTGTAAAGAACTATAAATAATTTTATTATAGTGAGGGGGGATTGAATAACATCCCATAGTGATATATTAGCAAGAGTATTCTTTAATTATCCAATGAGATCATACTCCTTTCCACTTTTTGGAGGAAAACAAGGAGGACCTAGTAAGATAAGGTTAGGTAATGGGAGGTATGTTTAAGATGTTTGTCTCTAGTTGTGGATTATTTCTAGTGTTATATGTGTGATAAAAAATGTTATAATTCAATTATTGTGAAAGATTATTCTTACATGGGTAAAGGATAATTTTAGGTTTGTTTTGAGTTTGTAGTCATTGTGAGGGTGGGTAAAGAATTAGAGGGTTCAAAAGATGTCCCACAGGGCATCTAGGAGGTCCAATAGTCAAGGGGATCTAATGGACACTTTCACATTCATAACCTCAGTGGTCATGGTTTGATGTATTTGTAATAAAGGTAAATATAGAATCACATTTTTATCATCACCTAAGGAAGCCACATTACTATTGTTGTCATTTTCTTGCACCATGATATCCACCCTAGGAGGAGAATTGTCAGGAGAACTACAAACCAAATGTTCTTGACATTCAAGGATTGATTCTTCTTAAATGACTTCATCGAAAGTAGGGGAATGATCAATGGTTGAATTGTCTTGCTCAATAAGGGTTTACCTAGGTGAATAGGGACAATTAAGATTCTCATTACTTTCATCGATTAAAGTATTTGCTTCACAACTAGGGGAGATACTAGGAGAAGAACAAGTGTGACTTTCATGATCATTTATGATTTCATTCCTTCATTCCATAATGTCTTCAAAAATAGGATAGGTAGGGGAAGGATAATAAAGAGGGTTGTTAAAGACCTTAAATATTTAATCATATAATACCAACATATCCTCATCATTTACAATCTCATCCTCTTCCACCAAATTATTCTCACAAGCAAAGGGGGAATGGAAATTAGGTAAGGTGATGTTTCAAAATGTGATTATGATTTCATTCTCTTGTGCTATAATATCTTCCAAAAGGGGAGGAGGGGAGGGAAAAATAAGACCTTCATGATTCTCAATGATTTCAATTTCTTTCACCAAGATTCCTTCGTCACTAAAAGGAGAGGTATCGGGAGAAGAACAACTATGATTTTCATGAATGTCTATGCTTGAAACCTTTTCTATCACATCATCCCCACAAATAGGAGAGATAAGAGTGGGTGTAATTTTAAGGAAATCATTAATATTTTCACTCTCTTGCACTAAGAGACTCTCATAACTAGGAAATGTATTCAACGAATGACTAACATGCTTATTGACAAACTTTTTCTTTGGAAACTCAAGGAAAGGATGGATACTAAAATTTGTAAAAAGTAATCGATGAAAACTTTAAATGGAAATTGACTTAAAATGAAATGTAAAGACCTAGAATGAAATGTATAAATGCAATTTTTATATTTCAACCAAAGTAATTCACTGATTACCTTATGCCACAATTTGAAAATAGAATGTTGTAAATACAAATTTGGAATTAAGCAATGCATGAAATGAATAGATTTAAGCTAGATTTAGTCAAATGCATGTAACAAAAACTAAACCAACTGAAATATATAAATAACAATATAAAACAAAATCATATAAATAAGGTTTTAAATGCCATAAAATGTAGTTTCAAATCTGCACTAGGGCTAAATCTCCTAAAGGGGCGTATGAGTCTCAGTGAGAGTTTCTGGCATAATTTTTAGAAAATTTTAAGTGATTTTATGAATTTTGGTTTAAGTGATGTCTAGGCTAAGTGGAAATGTTGATTTCAGGTTAAATTCAATGATGCAAGATGCAAAAATGTAACCTATATGTAACTTCACTAATGTAAGATTTAGAAACCCTAGAATCCCAATTAACTAATGCAAAACCTATTGCAAAGTTGATGCAACCTAGATCTAGGATGATGATACACTCCAAATACAAAAATGAAATGTTCTAAAAGAAGGTTCACCAAAATGTAAGATAGGAAATTACCATCACTAGGGTTTAGGACATAGGACAATAATCTTCTACACTCCACATTCAAGGAAAGCCTAGAGATCTTAATCCAATGATAGGAATAGGGGAGAGAGAGATATTGCAATAGGGTATCCTAGGGTCTAGATTATGATTAAAAGAGGGCTTAAAAACTAAGGTAGGGATTAGAAAGACTAATGAAATGAAAGATCTAATGTTTAAATCTATTGCAATGTGAAACTTAACTAAATGACCTAAAAATGCAAGTAAATATGAATAAAAAATTGTAAAATCAAAAGTATGCATCTAAAAACCTGTAGGGGCTTGAATAAGGATAGGAAATGCTAGAAATACTAATTTTAATGCTATCTGGGACTCATACATGATTTTGGGTGATTTAGACCTAGACTAGGTTTTTTGTGCCAAAACTAGAATCTAACAGTGCTTGATCTAAATCTCCTAAAACCCTAAAAATTGGAAGTATTAGAACTCATATGACCAAGGTGGTGTATCAATCCTAGTGTTCCTTTTCAAAAGGTTAAGGTTTGATTCCATTTTCCAATCTCTTTTGTCTTGGCAAAAGTTTATTTTTGGATTTGAAACCTAGATTTTAGACCTATAGATGACTTTTTGTGAAGATAGCAACCTTGCAAATGAGAGGAAAAATCCAAAAACTTCCTTCAAGATTGTAACCAAATATTCAAAGATCCTTCAAGCTCCAAGACACCTAGATCCCCAATTACACATGTAGAGATAGAAAAACTTGTTGATTGTTAGGGAATGGGGGTTTTCCTTTGTCAAACCCTTGTTTAGGTAATTAAACCAAATGATCATGAGATAATGAAATAAGGAGATGAAACATGAAACATGAAACATGGAACATGGAACATGAGTCATGGAAAATGATACATAGAATGATATCTTTTAAATATGTAATATAGCATGAAGTGGCTATGAAGAATGTAGATCTAGATCTTGACTATGAATATTAAACAATGCTTTCTAATGGATCTTCAATGCTACATCACAACACTAGATCAAAAACATGGTTGAATCTTTATAATCCTACATAACTATGGATATTGAATTTCCCAAATAATTGATGAACAAATCTACCCTTGAATTCCTTAGAAATGCTCTTGTAAACTCTCTTGATGCTCTTGTAATGTCTCGAAATGCTTAACTCTTAAGTGCTTGACTTGATGTCATGAAGGCTTAATAAAATAATGATTTGAGGACTTGTTTATATAGGAAATAAATCAAAGTTTCTATTTATTAGATCCCAAAGGCTGACACTCCTAAAATTTGAATTTAAAACCCTAATTTCCCACTCAAAACCCTAAAAAGGGGGGAAAATGGGACTCATGCCATTTGTGGTGTATCCAAGTGGGACCCATACACCCAAGGTGGTGTATGTGTCCCATAGGCACTTTTTAGAGAGAAAGTGTTGGGGAGTTAAGAAATTAAGTCTATTTGTTGATCTTGTCATGATTTTGATTGAAATATTACTTGGTATGCATAATATAGGGTCTTAGTGGCCTATTAATGATGATATAAAGGTCATAAATGCAAGATGGCCCAAAACTCAATGTGAAATTATAAATAAATATACTTTACAACATCAAATTAAGGAAAAATTAGGTCTATTTAACCTAAAAGGGCCCTAAATACAATGTGAATGTCTATAACACATTGCAACACTAGATTAAGGAAACATTAGGTCCAAGGGCCATAAATTTAATGTGAAGATGTAAATTAGTACACTTTACAATATTAAGCAAAGGAAATGTTAGGTTTAATTAGCTTAAAAATGACCTAAGGCCTAATGTGAATGTGTAAAACACATCACAACACTAGATCAAGGCAACCTTAGGTTTATTTTAACATCAATCATTCTCAAATTAAGTAAGAAAAGGGGATATTTTTTCTATTGTTACAGTCATATTAAGAGTAACATACGAGGGTGCTATGAGGCATGTTTGTCAGGTTGAGGCTTCCTTTGAGTAGATTTGGTCATCTCAAGATCCAACAAAGGTCGACAAATTTCATGCAAAGGTAGCTAGGCTATAGGAAGACAAAGACCCCGTAAAGCAAGAGCACCTAGAGGCCATTGGATGGGAGACTACGGCTGTTGGAAGAGCATAGGGTCTACAATATGCCTTTGATTCTCTTATCAGTTCATGATCACGATTTCCTACCACTATATCTCGATTAACTACCTCTAGATAGAGGCAATTACCAGATCACAAGGGATCTAGTAGGTACATGGCACACTAGCATTGTATATTTGATGAAATGTATTCAAAAATTTGTGATATATATATATATATATGTATATGATCATTTAAATTTGGTTTGATTGTTTATGCTTGTGTGTTTTAAGTTAAATTTCAATGTGATTTATCAAATAATCTTTGTAAGACTTATTTAATAAATGTATCCATGATTTAACATGGTTTATGTGATCTAATTAAAAATATTCTAGAATTTATTTTAGATGCAACATTATGATTAAGTATGTTATGTTAAATTAAGTGAACCTATGGTCTATTAAATATATATAAGGATCCAATCTAACACAACATACACGATGCACATGAATAGTATGAAACATAAAGTAATCATATAAACATTAATTTAATTAATTAATTTAGTATTGAAGACACACATATGATTTCTTTTCAAGAATGAAGCAATGTGAGAGTGTAGATATTGCCATCTACTGACTCTAACACCACTACTTTATCCTTCACACTAGTCAAGAAGGTTATGTATAGTACCGATGCAAATGTGAAATGTTGATAGGTTCTTCAAGAGGTGTGCCAACTATTTTTGTTAATGTATATGCTCCAGACCCATAACTTTCATGAATTATGTAAGGTCCTAACCAATTAAGGAAAAACTTTCCATTTTTCAATTGGGGTGACATTGATGCTATGTTGATTCTTGCATAACACTAAATCAACTTTATTGAATGAATGAGGTATGACATTATCATTGTAACTACCCTACATTCTTCTAGAATAAGCTTGGAGGTACTCAAGAGAATTAATGTATAGTTCGTCAAGCATTTCAAGTTGATGCAAATGATGTTCCTTTTAGGTGTTATCATTAATAATTCCATGGAGAGCATTTCTTAATTAATGAATCTCTAACTCCAAGGGAATTCTCGCCTCCATTCCATAAACAAGGGTATAAGGGGTATTCCTAGTTGATGCTCTAACATTCGTATGATATTCCCATAATGCATATGTTAGCTATGTGTGCCAATCCTTATTATATTTTCTTACTATTTTCCTTAAGATTTGCTTGATGGATCTATTAGTTCATTTAGCTTGACCATTAGATTGCGGGTAGTAGGGTGTTGAAAAGTGATGTTGAATGTTATATGTTTCTAAGAACTTCATCACATCCTTATTTTTAAATGGTGTCCCATTGTTTAAAACTAAAGTGAAAGGAAGTCCAAAGCGAGCAATAATATTCTCCAATATGAAATGACATATTACATTGGTAGTTTTTGAATGAAGGAGAATTTCTTCCACCCATTTCATGAAATAGGCTATCATAGTAATTATAAATGTATGTCCAGTGGAGGAGGGAGGTGAAATATTTCCAATTATGTCCAGGCCCCATACCGAGAAAGGTCAAATAGGAACTTGTGCGTGAATCAATCTACTATGTTCTTAACATTTGTGACATTTCTTAACATATGCAAAAAAATACTATTCCATATTCCTCCAATAGTATTCTATATAGATTGACTTTTGAACTAATGATCTTCATCCAAAATGATGTACACAGGAACTTACATGTGCTTCTTCAAGTGCTATAGGGATTTCAGACTATTTAAGGAATCTAAGCAAGATACCATCAGAGGACATTTGATACAAAACATCAGCAAGAATAATATATTTAGACACAAGCTTCCAAAGGTGGGATCAAGTATTCTTAATTATCAAATCAGGAAAGGTGCCATTTTTTAAATAATTAAATATCAGGGTGTACCATTCACTAGAGCTTTCCATGGTGGTTGATAATACTTCTTCTACTTTACATCCTATCAATTTTTTCATAACGGTATGCACAATAAATTTGGAATCTTATGAAGGATCTTGAGGAGATATTAGAGAATCCTCACTCGCCATTGTATTCATATACTGATTATCTTTTTTGTGAGATGTTACCAATGGTGTACAAATCAAAATTTTCTAACAAATTCATTGTGAGATTCTTGTAGTTCAACAATTTTTCATTTTTTTCTTGAAATTTTCAATTTATTTGTTTAATGAATAATTGTGAATGGGAAAATATTTTAACATTTTGAGCTCCTCGAGTCAAAGTGGTGTGTAATACAACAATTAAAGCTTCATACTCTAACGTGTTGTTTATGCATAGGAATTTTAAGTGATAGGATAGGGGAATAGGTTGGACTATGGGTGAGATTATTATAATCCTTGCACTGGAGCCTATTCTTCACTTAGAGTAGTCAAAGTATAACTCTCACATTTCTTCTTCTTTTTGAATAGTCAAAAAATTTTGATCATAAAATTCTTCTATATTAGGTAATGCTAGGGAAGAAGAGGCATCAACTAAGTGGTCATTCAAGACTTCTCTTTTAATTATTGTTTGTGAAACAAACTTAAAGTCAAACTCAGTCAACAACATAATCCATATAGATAAGTGTCCTAATAAACCTTTTTTAGTGAAAAAGATGTTTTAAAGGATCGAATTTTGTCATCATGTATATTTAAGCATTCAGTAAGTAATGTCTCAACTTACTAGTAGTGAATACAAGGGCCAAACATTGTTTCTCGATGAGGGCACAGCTTAGAGACATAAAAATAACAAAAACAAAGAGAGAATATTTATTATTCAGAGAAAATGGAGCTTCTTACATGTAGGGGATCTCAAATCCCAAAGTTCTACAACACATGCAAGCTACAGAAAGCTACAGAATAACCCTTTCGCAATATGCGGGCTTGTCCCCAAAAAGTTACCCAAAATTAGAAAACCCGCCCATAAATAGAGCTCCTCATTAGTTTAGAGCCAAAACAACATTCAAATTTCAGTTTAGGCAGTTTGGCGCCGAAAATTTACAACATGAAGTTCAAATTTCAAGAGAGCATTTGCAATTGTATCTTCTAGAAAGTGCGCCAAATTCCCTAGGCCATAACTTTTGATCCGTGACTCTAATTCACAAACCGTTTGAACCGTTGGAAAGGTCTCAAAGTCAAGAACGTGCTAAAAATTTTCTATGCCAATTTCAGAAAGTTTTGGGGCCATTTCGGAAGCTCTTAGTGCCTCAAATCCAACTCGAAAGATTTTCAGGTGCAAATCTGGGAAACTAAAACTACAATATCTTTCAACCCAGGAATAGAAAATAAAAACCGTAAATTGGGAATTTCATTATGACGAAAAGGGTATCCAAAATGTAAAAACATCTAAAAATTGAGAAACTTGAAATTTAACTATTTTTGGGTGATGCAAGATTGCCCTTACACCCTTTGGATGGTCTGCATCATTCTCTATCATTGTGTCTAGTGTCTTGTAATCAATTAGGGTTTGGATAATGTAATAAATAGGATTCACCTTACCATTTTCATCTTGTTGGATCAACAATATTGTGATAGCATGGGTCAATGTTGTTGTATAGAGGATAAATGCTTTATCTTGCATAGTAGGTTATAAAACAAGTGGATTAGCAAGGTAATCTTTCAAATTCTCAAAATCCTATTTACAATCCTCATTCCAATTAAACTGAACCTCTTTCTTAAGAAGATGTGTAAAGGGTTATGTTCAATCTACTAAGGATGCTACAAAATGATGAATAGCTTGAATTGTTCCTTGTAAAGTATGTAATTGAGAGATGTTTCTAGGAGGTGGAATGTTAACTAGAGCATCAATTTTCTTTGTGTCCACCTCAATGACTCTGAAATATAATAAAACCTAAAAAAAATTCCATTATCTATGCCAAAGACATAGTTTTTTGGATTCAGTCTCATGTTATATTCTTGCATGTGCTCAAAGATATTTTGAAGGATATTCACATAATCTTGTTGAGTTAAATATTTTTCTAGAATTTCATCAACATAGTCTTCCAAATTTTATGTATGTAATCATGAAATATCAATGTCATAGCTCATTGATAAGTTGCACCTTCATTCTTTAATCCAAAGGGAATCATTACCCAACCAAATTTTCTCCAAGATATTTTAAATGCTTTTTTGTATTGATCTTGAGAGTTGATGAACATTTGATTATATCCAAAAAATTCATCTATGAATGAAAAAAAAGTGTATCCTATAGTCAAGTCTACTATCATGTCAATATTAGGAAGGGGAAAGTCGTCTTTTCAAGATGATTTATTCAAATCATGAAATTCCATACACATCATAATACAATTATCAAGTTTTGAGACTGTGAAAATGTTTTAGATCCAAGGATAATAATCTATAGGACTTATAAATCTAGCTTTGAGGATATTCTCAATCTTGGCCTTAACTAGCAAGGCCATCATAGGGTTCATCTCTCATATCTTTGGTCTAATGGGTTTAGCATTTTTCGCAAGGACTATGTTATGCATTACTATCTTAGCATCAATTCCCAGCATATCCAAATAAGTCCAAGAAAAAAGTTTGGAGAATTCATGAAGCAAAGTTTCATGATCTTCTTGTCTGTCTTCCTCAAGGAACTTCCCTACCGTTATAACTTTTTCCTCATTATTAATTTCCATTGGTATATCAATGGTGTCTCCCAAAGGAAGCACATTTCTTTTTGGAAATTCAAGGTTGTATTCTTCATTGTCTTTATCAATCCTAGTATTTTCATTTTCTCCATCTTCTTGTCTAGCATTGATCACAAGACATGTAACCCATTTCTTTTTAGGAGTAAATGGTTTCTCATAAACTCCTAACATCTCCTTCAAGGCTTCATCATCTTCAAATTATTATAGTGATTCCTTGCAAATCGTATCAATCAATTTAGGTTGTTTCAAGGTGAGGGTTGTTTAAGGATTACATATGATGTTGTCTATGTTTAACAACAGTATTTTATTTTCTTGCATTATCTTAGAAGGATAATATCCCAAATGACTTTTTTCTTCTTGTGTGTTAGGCTCTATAACAACAAAGATGCTTGTGTTATTTCTTTCCACATCATTTTCCACTTTAGCCAAGTTGATTTGATTAATTGCTAGCCTTTCCCATAAAGTCTCTCCATTTCTTTAGGGTTCGATGGTTGTTGATAATCTATCTCATCAAAGTTTGTTGTATAGCTTGTATCGTATTCAAGGGTAGATGAGGTAAATGCTTGTGATTTTTCTTCTGAATTCTATGTTTACATCAACATTAGTTGGTTTTGTTTTTCATCTTCATTTTTTGTGATCATGTATTCTCCCATAAATCAAGGTGTTAACTTTAAGGAACCCCAATCATCATCCAATAACTTTCACACCATTTCCATCTCTTGTTTTTATTTTTCCATAGGTTTTATGTTTGATGATTGGGATTAATATGTTTAGAGGACTTGTCTTTCACTTTTAAACTTGTAAGCAACTTTCAAGCTCGAGGTCTATTTCAACTTGTACTTTATTTTTATAGACATACTTCATTATATGATGAAGAGTTATGCATCTCATGAATCCAGGGTCTTCCTAAGAGAAGGTTGTATGAAAGATCATGAGGCATGACATGAATAGGAATTTTTAAGGTAGCCTTTTTTACTATAATAGGAAAATTAATCCACCAAGAAATTTCTTTCCTACATTATCAAATCATCAAATCAATAAGGAATCAAGTTGAATTCTTGATTTATCCATGCCAAGTCTATCTAAAAGGTTCACACTACACACACTAAGCACATAGCCATTATCAACAAGGTTTATTTTTATTCCTATCCTATTATGGGAAACCACTATCATGAAGGCATAGTTTCTCTTTCTCATCTCCAAGGGAGGTAGCTCACGTTGGTAAAAATTAATGTTCATGTTAACCACATTCATTCATTAGATGAAAACTGCTACATGATTGAACCATAGAAAATTGGACCTTCTTGAGAAAAGAGACAATTTCATATGTAATTTGACCCATTTTTGAGTCCCTTTGCATCGTTTATCCTTTAAAGAAGCATTTATAGGCCCCTAAAACCCATTATTTTTTATCTAGAGGCTCATTTTACTTGTGAAATCACATAAAACCTGACAAGCATCACATAATTCTTTCATGTCCTAAAAACCCACCTTCAAAAAATAGTAGTGGGACCCATTCACCACCTTGGGAGAATGAGTCCCCTCTAGTGGGAACCATTCGTCAAGGGTGGAAAATGAGTCCCATTTGAGGGAAATTTCAATTTTGAGTGGAAATTTGATTAATTTAACTTAAATTTCTAGTGAATGTCGGCCTTTTAGGTCTAAATAACAGTTAAATAAGGCGTTGATTCTTATAAATACTCATTTTCAAGTCATTTTGCACATATTTTAGTCATTTTTCAAGAGAAATTTCTAAAGTTAAGTCTTGTACAATAAGTCTCATTATCAAAAGTTGAAGTTTTAGGGTAGTAAACTACGGTTTTTTTAGGTCTTAAAGCTCATTATTTTTTTCAAGATTCAACATTGCAAAGGGTTGATGATGGATTCCTATGGTGATTAATGAATAAATCTAGGTTGAGGAGGTGTAACTAGCCACCAAATCACACCTAAGGTCTTGGTTTCATATTGATTCCATCTTCTACTTTCACTCTATCTTAAGATTAAGGTTTTTATTTTGTTTACTTTCCATTTGCATGTCATTTTCTCTCCATTTTTAATTTGTTGTAAGGATTCAAGGGTTGATATCTTGCATTACATAAATCATCTTTTCATTTCTTATTCTAGAACAATATAATAGGGTTTTTGTCATATTTTAGACTTTCCTAGTCTTTAACACATGTAAGGCTCAAGTTTTATGTAGATTTTTTTGCATTCAAGGTTTAATTACCCAATTAGGGATTTGGCCAAGGAAAACCCCCACTAGACAAATAATTTTAAGCTATTTTGCAATAATTTTCTGAGATCCCGAGTTGGAGTTCTGTTAGAAACTATTTTGCAAGTGTCAAGGTGCAAAACAAAAATCTAAAATTATAGAAATTTAAAAGTGGACTAATTCCCCATGCATGGTGAATGAGTCCCTCTTGAGATGCAATTTTGAGTTGGATGTAGATCTTGGTTCCCAATTGATAGAAAACAACTTTTGTGCAGAAAAATCCCTGACCTGGGACTGATTCATCTAGGGTGGCGAATGAGTCACAGTCAGCTCAAATTCAGACTTCATCAATTTTCCAAATTGTTTTCCAATCTTCTCCAATTTCCCAGGTGCACAAATTTTGAAAACCAACTTTTTTTTTGGTTTAGTTTGCATTTTTTTCATTTTTTTAATGTTTTTTGCAAACAACACTATGTTTTTAAACATAGCATAAATCCTAGATTTTGCATTCAAATTCAGTCATATAGATTATTTAATTGTACTTAGTTCATTCTACTTAGCCAAAACAACATCATACATAACATAATTTTAATGAACCCCTTAGCAGTTTTGGCCCTACTCTCTCCTTTTAGGTGAAAAACCCTAGAAGAGCTAGAGAGTCCTAAGGTGCCAAAAAATATATGGTTCATTTTGATGAACTTGCATATTGAACATAATATCATTCTGATTTATATTCGTATTTACATCTAAGGGCTTAATTACTTCATCATTTTGCATTGTCTTGCATCTTAGGACTACTTAAACATTGCATTAGTGAAAGCATTATTTAGACTTTGTTATTGCATTGCATTTCATTAACTCATTCCAAAATTCTACATTTGCATTCTATCTTTGCATTGTACAGACCTAAAAATCTCCAAAAAGGACAAAAAAATTAGAAAAAAACTAAAAATAATTCATCCCTTGGGACTCATTCGCCACCTTGGGCGAATTAATCCCCCTAGAGTTTCTGCATCAACATTTCCAAATTTCAATTCCTTGTATTGCATCTTTCTATTTTTTGTAATTACCTTTTTGTTCTAGTTTAGTTGTTTCTATTTTCAGAGCATAAATTTTCTTTCTTTTCATGGAATTCATGGATAGTTTCAGATCTTAAAAATTTTCCTTTTCCTTTTCCGTATTCATTCCTAGTTCTTTTAGATTAGATTCATCGACAGATAAAGACACAAAAATTAAAACATCAAACCATCCCTTCAAATAAATGATTCAAATTAGAAACAACATCTCATCTAAGCCTCTTAGTAGTGATGATGTTGACAAGTTAGATGGATTTCTTCAGGACTTCCTCTCACTCACTTCATCCTCTAATTCTTTCAATGAGAAACCTAAACCCATTAATGATAAAGTTTGACTCAAGCCTTTTGCTTGTGATGACTTTGATTTGTTAGATGAAGCCCTCCAAGACTTCATCTCACATAAGTCAACCACTAAGGTTTGTTGTGACAAACTCATGATATCAAAAATTAACACCTCTAATGCTTCTCTTGAACACCTTAAACCAATTGACAATAATTTAACCCTCAAACCTTTTAGTCATGATGATTTGCACTTGATAGATGAGTCTCTTCAAAACTTCATCTCACCCAAATCATCCACTTTGGTTTGTTGTGAGAAATCTAAAACCAAGGATGTTAATGTCATTTAACCTCAACTTATTCTTTATCCACTCTCACATAAACTTCATCCCTCTAACCAACCCCAGTACACTCTTTACCCACCTAAAACCAATGTGTTGCAGCAATCTAGTAATGTTACTATTGCTCATACATATAATACCCGAAACAACCCACAATCGCCACAACCAACCCCACCCTCCTTACCCTTACCTAACCCATCTAGTGCTCCTCACTATAGCCCACACAGAAAGGAGTATGATCTTGTTGAAAAATTAAAGAATACTCCTGCCAAGATTTCCCTTTGGGATTTACTTCAAAACTCACCAAATTATCACAACATTCTCCAAACAGCCTTCAAATAAATCGCAGATCTTCCTAGTACCACTCTGAATGATGTGGAAGTTGTCATCTAGAAAATCAATCTTGACATTACTTTCCATCAACATGAGCTCCCTCCTTTAGAGTTGCACAAACAAAATGAAGCCTTTATGATAATTGCTCAATTCAATCGCATAAGTATCAAATGAACTCTCATTGATAATGGTTATTCTCTTAATGTGTGTAGTGTGAATCTCCTTGATTGATTAGATGTTGAAAAGTCACAAATAATACCTAATTCCATCTCCATTCAAGTATTTGACAACACAATAAAGCAACCACTTGGGATAATTACTTTCCTATTACGGTTTGGGTGGCTACTTTGCAAACTCCTATCCATGTCATGCCTTATGATCTTTCGTATAATCTTATTTTAGGCCAACCATGGATTCATGAGATTAATGTAGTGCCTTCAACCCTTCATTGTATCATGAAATATTTCCATAAAAATAATATCTATCAAGTTGAAATAAACACCGAGCTTGAAAGTTGCTTGCACCTTGAAAAAGGAGTTATGAGTCCTTTGATAACATTAATTCCAACATATAACATAGATCCTCTTAAAATTGAACAACATGATGAATCATTATCTAAATTATTTATGGGAAAATACATAATAATACAAAAGAAAGATGGGAAACAAGAAAAACCAACAATCATGTCCACTCAAAATTCTGAACAATCATCTCAATCATCTATCTCCTATAATCTGGATGACAATGCAACATACACAACAAATTTTGATGAGATAGATTATCAATCCCCACCTAATCCACATGAAATGGAATGAATTTATGGAAAATGATATGAACTTGTAAAACAATTAGGCTATACTAGAAAAGGGTGTGGAAAACAAGAGCAAGGTATTTGTGTCCCTATTGAACCTAATATGCAAGAAACAAAAACTAGATTGGGATATTATTTTCTAAAATGAAAAAGGCTACTCAATGAACATCTTTGAACAATAATGCTATAACATTTTGACCAAAACACAGACTCACAATAAAACATCCTAAATTTCTTGATATAAACTTACCACCCTCATGCAAGTATGTCGATAGCGATGAAAATTTAAAGCGAATGTTAGGATTTTCTAATAACACATCCTCACTTACTTCCATGAAAAACATTCCTCATGCCATGACTGTTACCAAGAAAGTAGCAAGTGATATCATTGAAGAATTCTATGAATCTGAAAGTTCTAAATCCAATGAACTCCCTTTAGGAGATACAATTGATGTGCCAATGGACATTAATGATAAAGATAAAGTTATTAAGATTGGGAAGTGCCTTGACAATAAATAACAAGAAGACACTACCACTTTACTTCATGATTTTCCTAAAAAAAATTGTTGGAAATATTTTAATATTCTAGGAATTGACCCCAAAATTGTGACACATAACATTCTCCTTGCTGAAAATGCTAAACCCATTTGTCAAAAGATAAGAAAAATGCACCCTCACATAGCCTTGCATGTTAAAGCGGAGCTTGAAAAACTCCTTGATGCTGGATTTATTAGACCTATTGATTTTTCTCACTAACTCATTTGATTGCAAAATCCAACGATTTTTTTTGACAAAATATTATAATTTCATGTATCATCGGGTGCTTGTAAAATTTGATGTGTAATTTTCAAAATTTTAAAAGTTTATCCCCAACGTTTGTCAAAATTTTGACAAACCTGGGTTTTGTCAAAATTTCAACAAACATGAAAAT
>VDFB02268225.1:0-45264 GCA_007258455.2 Sequoia sempervirens | reverse complement strand
ATTTGTCCTTTCTTGGAGACATTATGCATGATGTTCCCTAAGAATATCTACCTTACAAGAAATTTAATCAAAGTCCCTTTGAACAAATCTTTACTTGCATGTTATTCATAAGCTTGAAGTTTCATTTTGTGGCACCTTGCTTTGGTATGGTTAGCATATGGGAGCCAAACTTATGCATGACTTCCCATAGCCACTTTCTTGTATGTGTGAGTGCATA
This sequence comes from Sequoia sempervirens, assembly GCA_007258455.2. Taxonomy (NCBI): domain Eukaryota; kingdom Viridiplantae; phylum Streptophyta; class Pinopsida; order Cupressales; family Cupressaceae; genus Sequoia; species Sequoia sempervirens. The sequence continues at coordinate 45,047 of VDFB02268225.1, read as the reverse complement.
TTGGCCACATGTGTATGTGTCTCTTGGGGGTCACCTAGTGGATAGCCTAAGGTTCCAGTAGCCCTTATGAGCATGCATTTGGTTGGCATAGTGGACATCATGTTGCACTTGTAAACATATATTTGGAAAATAACCTAGATCTAATCCGCATCGCATTAGACAAATGATCGAGACTTGATCTACCTTTCTTTCTTTTTCTTTCTTCTTTATGATTTTGATAGTGTATGCTTATATCTTTTTGTTACTTCATACATCATTTACATGAGTTTCCTCTTGTTCCTATATTGGTTTTCCATAAGATCTTTATCTTGGGGGCTTGACCATCCTCTTGATCTTTGTCATTTTGTACCATCTACAGTCATGCACTTGGAAACCTCTTGAATGTCTACTCTAGGGTGAGTTTGAAGCAAGTTCCTCCTCTCACTAAAGTGAGGGGTAAATGTAGTGACAAAAAAAGTATCACTTTTCCTAACTTAATTTAGGAATAATTAATATTAAACTAAGCCTAATGTTGCCTTAATTTAGTGTTTCGACGTGTTTTACACGTTCACATTAAGTTTAGGGCCCTTTTAAACTAAATGGACCTAATTTTTTCCTTAATTTAATGTTGTAAATTGTATTTATTTACATATTCACACTAATTTTTTGGACCTCTTACATTTATGACTCTTAAATCATCATTAATAGGCCTCTAAAACCCTTTATTATGCATCCCAAGGCTTATTTGAATTGAAATCCAAACTAATTCAATAAATACACTTAATATTCTGATCCCTCGACATTTCCTTAGCCTAAAAAGCTAGGGTGGGACCCATATGCCACCTTGGGCATATGAGTCCCACTAGGTGGGACCCATACACCACCTTGTGCGTATGAGTCCCATTTGGCTCCTTTTTAGGGTTTTGAGGAGGAAATCTTGGTTTTAAATTCAAATTTTATGAATGTCAAAATTTGGGTTCTATTAAATGATAAATTAGATGGAGCGCCTATATAATTAAGGTTTCAAATCATTATTTCACCTAAGCAACCTAAAAATATTCAAGCAAGAGAATCTTATCTAGATCTATAACCTTCAAGAGATATTTTTAAGTATTCAAGAGCATTCAAGAGCTGATTATCAAGAATTTTGGAGCATCATGTCAAGGTCTTCATGCATCATGTGTGTTTATGAGCTAACATGTTGATGTAGCATTTGTGATCCAAGCTCAATCATTCAAAGCCATATCAAGTTTTATGATCAAGATCTACATCTATTGAATCCAATTCATACAAGTTGTGGATCCATACTCTAAGGATTCAACAAGGTTTAGTGAGTTATCACATTCATTTGTTCATCCATCATTCCTTCATGTTGTTTCAATCTATTTCAAAGTTTAATTACTCAAATGGGGTTTGACTGAGGTAGACCCCCATACAATAATAAAAACAACAATTTTCTCTCTTGTGATGTGTGTTTTGCATATTTATGTGAACAAGACTAAATCACCACCTTGGGCATATGAGTCTGTGTACAACCATTTTACTAGTTTTCAGAGGATCCTAATCAAATTACAGTTTCTGCCTAAAAGCCCTAAATTAGGACTCAATCGTTCAGTCTAGCATATGAGTCCTAGTACACATCAAAATTATCTCATTCTAATATTTTTAGGCCTTTCTTAGTCACCTATGATTCTCCAAGTATTTTTCTATATCTTTATATTTAGTGATATAATTTCATATTCTAAGTTTCTATGGTTTACTATATTCATGTTTGCATTCTTAGAAACAAAGATTTACCTGTGAACTCTTCCATTTAATCACACCTAAGGAAACCTCCTACTAGTCCTATTAGTAGCAATCCCTTCACTCTTAATTGAGTCACTTGGTTAAGGGAATCTTGGTTTCCTAATGAACTAAGAGTGAACTAGGTCCCTAATTGTTCCTCTCCTAAAAGGTGGAACCCCATTCTATGGTTCAATTTGTACCCTGCAAACCTTAAAAAGACAAAAATACAAAATTAAAAGCTATTATGACCCCTCTTTTCCAAATTCAATAAAAAATTATTGACTTCCCTCTCTTTGCAATTTTTTTACTATGAAAAACAAATTACACCCCCCCCTTTGTAGTTTCCCTTTGCCAAATTCAATGCAAAAAAGTGACTTCCTCTTTTGGAAATTTTTAACTAAGGAAAAAAAAATCACCTCCCTAAGAACGCTTTTACAAAATTAATTGCAAAAGAAAGAATATTAACTTTTGTTCAAATTTTAAACAAAGGAAAAAAAATTATCCTCCCCCCATTACAAACTTATGAGCAAGTCATAGTATTTAAAAAATGCTAACATTTAGTATGAATTGTTAGAAACCACAAATAGTGAGCACAAATATTTGTGTATTTGCTAGATTTGTATGATCTCCTCAACTGAATATGTATCAAAATAGGTCTCCACATGAAAGATATTTTTCACCAAATCAAACACTAGCTATCAATTTATTAAGGCTACATGGAAAAGTTTGACTTTTTGGATGTGTAGGAAGAGGAATAAAGAGTTTGGCAAACTCTTGAGTGGTGCAGGAGTACCCTAGGTTTAGTAGGTTAAAATTTAGCATTTTGATTTTTTTTTTAATTTTCTTCCATGTAGTAAGGTCGAGAAGACCATTTCATGTCTTTTGGGGTATAATTACTAATCTTGGTCATTGGTTAGAGTCTAGATGCAAAACTTGTAAAAAGTTGCACAAATGTTGTAAAAGTTGCAAAAACATAGAATATAAAGAGTCATAAGTTGTAAATGGGGGAATTTGAATGGTTGTAAGTTGAAAATTTGGTTAAGAACCATTGGAAAATGGTTGTAAATTCTTTAAAAGGTTTTTAAAGGTTGAATACATGGTTGGAGGCTGTGCTGGTTGAAGTTTTGGAAGTTGAAGCAATAAAAATACCTCTATTTTATGCATTTCTAAACATTTTCCTATTGTTCTTTGATGTAGTACAGATCTGCACAATCCCATACTGACTCCAAATGAGTTGTGTTTAGTAAAGCTATGAATATAGTGTCTATTGGCATTTTCTTCATGTAATTTCATTAAGTTTTCAACAAGTTTTGTCCATTTTACTAAAACAGGTCTAAAACCATAATAAGCCTAATTTGAGGGAGAACAGTCCAAATTTGAGTTTTGTGTTATAAAACAACCCTACCCAAATTCTTAGTATGTTGTATAAATCCAAAATGGGTATCTAGAACTATGTTTATATTTTTAGTATCAAGTTTTTTTTAAATTTATGACCAAGAAACATGAATTTGTTGGTCCACTTCAAGCCTAGTCAAGAGTAGAATGGTCAAGTAACCATATCTGATTTCTTCATATGTTGAGTAAAGCTATAAAGGGTATCCAAATATGGGTTTTTCTTTTGGAGATCAATTTTCCTAGGAATTTATGCCTATTTTATTCAATCTGAAGTATTACTAGGAGATTGAGGCCTAATGAATGAAAAAACATCATGTGAATGTTTTGAGATTGAACGTTTTCTTGTTAGAGGATTGTTTGGAGTTTTCCACCCTGCTCTACTTCATTTATTCCATTTGTCATATGCCTCTTTAAGCCATGACAAGGAGATTTTTTTGCTTGAAATCAACAAATAACGCCACACCTAGTTGGAAGCATGATGTGAACTTTTAAAAGAGCTATGGGGTCAAAATGTGCAGGAGTGTTTGTGGAATTTTAACAAAGTCAATGGTGGTTTATCACACATTAATCCAAGATCTCACAGCTTGCAAACCTAACATGGCCTCTAGTTAGGACCTATTTCTATCGAATTTCACTTTTATTATCTCCCCAAGTATGAATTAAGGGGGTTGTTAGTGTGAATAATTAATCTATGGACTATACTTAAGTGTACTCAAGTTGATGAGGTTACACAACATATTGTTTAGCCAAATGTACAACCTTATAAACATCTAGATGTTACCAGATTATTTGGTGTACCGTAGAAAAATGGCAACTTGCTTGATTTAGGGAATAATTGATGATAAATTAGACTTAACGAGGCTTTTATTTGGTGTTGTGAGGTGTTTTACATATCCACACTAGGTCTTTGACTCTTGCAAATGGAATAAAATGCATTTAATGATGTCTTAGAAGGTGATGTGAAGTGTTGTAAACACATTTCTACACTTTTCTAGACTCTTTCTCATTATAATTCATCTAAAAACTCATCGTTTTATCACTCTTATCAAGTCCTATCAAAGTGTTGTAAAGTCTTGTAAACAAGGTTTCACACTTTTCTGTAGGCTTGTTCTTACTATTTTACACCTTCTTATGCTTTATTTGGACCCCTTTATGCACTCATAAGACTTAATTAGGTGTATTTTTGAATGTAAACCACAAAACAACATTAAATGCAACTTAATTTTGACACCCACTTACAATCTCATAAGTGGGACCCATCTTATGATGGGTGGTGAATGAGTCCTATTGGCTCCAAATTCAAAATAATCTATTTTTTCTTTTGCTCTTATTCAAAAGACCTTATGTCAGCCTGTGATGATGTATTACTGGGTTATTAGGGCATATGTATAAATAAGTGTTTTTCCATCCATTTTAACTCCCATTCATCCATTAACTCATTTTCACAATTCATTCATCTATCTTCTATCAAGTCAAGCAAGTTAGGGTTTCATCATTACAAGTCATTAAGATTGCTTCCTAAGACATTCAAGGGAATATTCTTCATTTTTTTTTTATAACTTCAAGATAAAACATCATGATACAGTATTGAATTAATTGTTTCATGCTTTATTACCTTCTTTCATCATTTTGGTTTAATTACCTAAAAGGGTTTGACCAAGGCAAACCCCCATGCCCTAACATCCAACATTTTTCTCCCTTGTCTTGTGTGTTTGTAGATTTAGGTGTCTTGAAGTCTTAGAAATAATTGAATATTTCATTTCAAATTTTTTCAAGTCATCTCGTCATTGGACAAGTCAAAATACCCACAAAAAGTCACTTTCGGGTCTAAATTTGACAATTTCATAACCAAACACCTCGAGAAGAAGAAAGTGCAGACCGAAGGCTCTTGTTTCCACCTTTGAATATTCAAAAATTAAAAAGTGGACTCATTCACCATGATTGGAGAATGAGTCCCACTTTTAGGCCTATTTTTGGTTTTCTAAATTTTTAGACACCCATTTGTCTGAAACAAGTTCTAGAGCAGTTTTACAAAACTAAGACTGATTCATCCAGAATGGTGACTGAGTCCCACCAATCCTAAAAATTAGGATTATCAGAATTATATAATCCATTTCTAGTCTCCATCCATATCTCAACTACACACTTTCAGTTTCATCCATTTATGTTCAGTTTTGTTCACATTTTTAGGTGTTTTTGCATTACATAATGTGTTTTCAAACAAGCTACATTTCTTAGGTTTTGCTTAATCAATAAATCTAGTTACATTTATATCATTTCATTAAGTATTAATTTCATCATACATATCCTATTTTGAGTGAACCACCTCAATTTTATAGTTCTATCTCTCTCCTTTTATGTGAAAAACCTAAGAGTGCAAGAGAAGCACATAGAATACCTCAAAATTACTGGTTCATTTTGGTGAACATGCTTTTCAAATACTTCTCTTTTCTGATTTGGAGTCCTTCATCATATATCTAGCCTTGCATTGAATTTTCATTAGAGTTTGCATTAGTTAATTGGCATGCTAGGTACCAAATTTTGCATTCATAAAAAGTGCATTTGGGTTGCATTATTGGCATCTAAATTCACTTTTTTTTAAAAATCTTACATTTTTAACATAGGTCTAAATCATAGCACTCAAAAAACATCAAAATCCATCAAAAACATTTGAAAACTCTAAAAAAATCCCTCACTAGGACTCATTTGCCACCTTGGGCGAATAAATCCCTTCTCAGCCCTAAAACCGCCCTTTATAGAATTGAAAACCCTATTATTAAACTTTTGTTTGGTGCAATTACCTAATTGTATCAGCTGGCTAAGTTTCTATAACATACATTTCATTACATCTAGCCCAAACTAGCTCATTTAATTCATGGTTTTAATTTCAAGTTTGCATGCTCACATTGTTACATAGCATAATTAGTCAATGGTCATCCTTAAAATCTAAAAAATTGCATTCCTCTTTTTCATGTTTTCTTTAACATAGTTACATTTCAAGTTTGTATAATAATCATCCTATCATGTTTTCATTACAAATTTCTATAGTTATCATCTTTCATGTTCTATTTTTAGATATTATCACATGATGTAAGAGAATTTTGTTAAGTGCATATGACTATGAGGTCCTTTCCCCTCTCTTTTTATTCATCATAGATCCCTTTCCTATTTTACCTTTTGTGGATGAGTTTAGTTTAGTGAAAGAAACCCTCAATAATCACAACACTTACATTTCCTCTTCTCCTATTTTCTCCCCCACTTGCGAAGAAGAGATTATAATGTTAGAAGAACCAATTGATGAGAGTTTTGACACTCTAAGTGGTTTCTCTCCTCTTACCTCCCCTATTAGACATAACATTACTAAAGAAGAGGACATCACACTAAGTAATCATGAAAACCACACAACATAACAAGAATATGAGATCATAGACACATTTCTAGACAATACCTTACCTAGTCTCCATAATCATGATAATCAAACTTTTTATTCTCCTAATATCCTTCCTTGATGCAAAGAGGATAGGTTTTTGTTAGAAGATATACCTATTCAAGATCATGAGAATACTACCCCTGCCTTCCCTAATGTCCTTATTCTATGGGAAGATCTATTTTAAAATCATAATGTTCCTTCTTTGGATGCCTCTCCCACTTGTAATGAAGCTACTTTACAAATTTCAAACTCAGATGTACATATTACAAGCTCTCCTAGCAGGGTAGATAATATGGAACAAGAGAATGAGACCTTAGAAATGAATCAAAATCAAATAGATTCTTCTTCTAATCTCCCCACTATCAATGATCAAACACATTCAACCATTAATAACTCCCTTAGTTGTGATGAAGTTAGTTTTGATGAACCAAGCCTTAATTATTAAGAACATCAGGTTTGTTGTTCTCCTAAACACTTTCCTTCTAGGGATAATATCATCATACAAGGCAAAGATAACATTGATAATAATATTCAACCTCAACTCATCCTTTATCCCCCTCACACAAACAACCTGCTAACACAAACCCGACCACCCTCTACCCACCTCTTAATAATGTGTTCCAAATAACTCCCAGCCAGTAATACCACCCCTCATACATATAACACCTTAAAAATCCATCATTGCCACAAGTAAACCCACCTCTGTACCTTTCCTAATTCTATACTCACCTAGTACCCCCGGGCTTAAGGAGTATGATCTTGTTACACAACTTAAAGTAATTCTACAAAGATCTCCCCTTGACCTTCTTAAGACTTCACCTACCCACTACACTATGCTTCAAACAACCTTACAACAAGTCCCCATCCCTTCTAATGTGCCACCACATGATATAGCATCTATAATTCATGTATTGAATGTTAATATTGTTTTTCACCAAAGTTAACTCCCCTCTTTGAATGTGCAAAAATAAAATGATCATTTCATTATTATAGCAAAATACAAATGAAAAGAGATAAAGAGAACTCTTGTAGATATTGGTTCTTCCCTTAATGCATGTAGTGTAAACCTTTTGGATAAAATTGGTATTGATCAATCAACCATTCAACCTGATTCTTTCTCTATTACAAGATTTGACAATGTCGAAAAGAAACTACTCAGGGAGGTCATTACACCTCTTATAGTTGGAGTTGCCACTTTGAATACACCAATCCATGTTATTCCTTATGAAATTTCATGTAATCTTATCCTAGGAAGACTATGGATTCATGCAATGAAAGGTGTGCCTTCCACTCTTCATCAAAAAATGAAATACATCTACAATGTTCAACAAAGTATACACCCTTGACACTGATCTTAAACCTTATAGTGTCTTACAACTTGAGAAAAACAAATCCGGTGGTTTAAACACATCCAAATCAACCACACAAATGGAAACCATTCAACAACAAGACAAACAAAAACATCTTGAGCAAATAATGAAGCTATTAGAAGATGATTTGGGTTCCTTGGATTTCAAACATGACTTCATGTGAAACTACAAAATCATCAACAAAGATTCCAACAAGGGAAAATAAACAACAACACCGTCAACAAAAAATGTGGATGACCTTTTGAAAGAATCTGCCTCAACCCCTTCAGACAAAGAAGTACATTATACAACCACCTTTGATGGTGATTATCACCAATCACCACTTGATCTAAAAGCAATGAAACATATTCATGGAAAAGGATATGAGCTTATGAAATGATTTGAATATAGTGGAAAAGGATGTGGTGCTAATGAAAAAGTTATCTACAACACTATCATCCCTATCATGCAACAAACCACTCATGGTCTTGGTTATTGTCCTTTGATAGAGATTTCCAAGCCTTCACTCAACATTCATAATCTCACAAAACATACTCCTAAATCATCCTTAACAATCATCCATCCTGAACTCCTTGACACTGGTGGTCTTGAACATCATCCTTTACACACTATGACACAAATGAAAAACCTTTCGGTTAATGTCAATGTCATCCCGTAAGACACCAATGATTTGCATTTGATATATTTTCCCTCCTCCTATTAGAGTGAGACCAAAATATTGCAATCTAGAAAAACTTGTGTGAGTATGACATCTAATACTAAGAAAGATGTATCTTTGGAAAAAACCACAAGACCACCTTCTACCATTGATCAAGAGGGAATCTTGTCAAGACTCCTCCAAGATCACATGATCACCCTTCCCCCTAGAACTCAAAAGAAATTATCTTACAAAACTTCATTTTGTGCCTATCATAGAGTTCATGGTCACTTCACTAATGAATGTGATGCTTTGAGTTGTATAATCCAACATCTTAAGGAGTTTTGCATGCTTCCCTATGTGGAGGCACCTAGTTCCTCTAATTGATTCTAATTTTAACTCTAGCATGCATTTAATTAATCATTTCAGCTCACAGTTGTCCTGCACTTAGTGGGGGCAAGGGGTTATGTAGCCTTATCCTTGTATGTCACTTGTGGTTGCTTCCTTGGCTAATGCTAACCTTCATGAATACATAAGAGCAAGCTTGGGATGTGGACCTACATTCCTTAAGTTGGTCTCTTCGGTGATATGACATATCTTCCATTTTTCGATGATGTAGCCATTGGAAACATATGACTGTCATAGGGCTTCCAAGTAAGCTCTCATGTCCCTCTCTTCACATTAAAGAAATTTCACAAGACTAGTGTCTACAACCACTTTAAAGTGGGGGTATACACCACCACCACATTTCATTGTGTTATTTTTCTTTTCTATGATTTCCTCTTGGAAGCATTAGGTACAATATTGCCCAAGATGAGAGACATTACACTTGTCCTCTCTTAGAGACAAAGATGAGATCGCTTTGCACTTATCATTTTGGAGACATTAAGCATGATGTCTCCCTTAAGATGAGACATTGCACCTAACAAAGCAAAACTCCTTGAACATTCCTACACTATTTGCATTAACAATGTCTAAGGAGTGCTCTAGCATACAAAGCCTTGTTTACTTCATAGAGCTCCTCGAAAATCATTTTCATTTGTGGCACCTTATTAAAGTTATTAGGAGGTATAACTTCTGTTAAGTGGTTGGAGTGCTAAGCCCATTCCATGGCATGACTTTCCCATAGCCACCTATGTGTTTGTGAGCATGCCTAGTGTATGTTTCTCACCTTTTGGGATTTCTCACCCGGTGGATAGCCAAGAGCTCCATCGCCTGCAGTGAGTACAAATATCTTTTCTAGGAAAAGCAACTTAGATCTAATCCACAACTAGTCGACAAATGATTGGCTTGATCCACCTTTTCATTTTCATCTTTCTTCCTAGATTCTTTCCATTGCATGATTATGGGTCTTTGGATGGTTTGATTCTAGGATCTTGATCCTAGGGGGTTTGAATGCCTTGATCTTTCTATTCTTTGTCATATGCATGGGTATGATTGGACCTCTCTTGAATGGCTACTTTAGTGTGAGTTTGAAGCAAGTTCATGCTTTCACTAAAGTGGGGGATAAATGTACCATAGAAAAAGGAAACTTGATTGATTTGGGAATAATTGATGACAAATTGGACTTAATGAGGCCTTGATTTAGTGTGGAGAGGTGTTTACACATCCACACTAGGTCTTGAACCCTTGCAACCAAATAAAATGTATTTAATGATGTCTTGTGAAGGTGTTGTGAAGTCTTTTTGTAACACATTTCTATAATTTTCAAGACTCTTCTCAAAATAATTTATCTAAAAATCATCTTTTTTATCATGTATCAAGTCCTATTCAAAAGTGTTGTAAAGTCTTGTAACAAGCTTTCATGCTTTTCTAGGTTTGTTATCACTAGTTACACCTTTCTTATGCTTTATTTGACCCCTTTATGCACTCATAAGACTTAATTAAGTGTATTTTTGAATGTAAATCTAACAAACAACATTAAATGCAACTTAATTCTCGACACCTACTTACAATCCTAAGGTAGAACCCATTCTCCATGGGTGAAAAATGAGTCCCTCTTGGCTTCAAATTCAAAATAATTCAATTTTTCTTTTAGGTTTTTATTCAAAACCTTATGTTGACTTGTGATGATGTATTATTAGGTTATTAGGGAATAATTGTGTATAAATAAGTGTTTTTCCATCCATTTTAACCCCCATTCATCCATTAACTCATTTTCACAATTCATTCATCTATCTTCTCTATCAAGTCAAGCAAGTTAGGGTTTCATCATTACAAGTCATTAAGGTTGCTTCCTAAGACATTCAAGGGTATATTCTTCATGTTTTACTATAGAAATTGAAGATAAAACATCATGGCAAGGTATTGACTTCAATTTTCCATGCTTTATTACCTTCTTTCATCATTTCAATTTAATTACCTAAAAGGGGTTTGACTAAGGCACACCCCCATGCCCTAAGATCCAAAAAATTTGTTGTCTTGTGTGTTTATAGATTTAGGTGTCTTGAAGTCTTAGAAATCATTGAATATTGCATTACAAAGTTGTTCAAGTCATCTCTTCATTCGACAAGTTAAAATACCCACAAAAAGTCACTTTCAGGCCTGAATCCAACAGTTTCAGAACTACACCTAGAGAAGCAGAAAGTGTAGACTGAAGGCTCCTATTTCCACCTTTGAATATTTAGAAATTCAAAAGTGGAATCATTCATGATGAGTGGTGAATGCGTCCCACTTTTAGGTCTATTTTTGGTTTTCTGCATTTTTAGACACCCATTTATCCAAAACGGGTTCTAGAGCAATTTTACAAAACTAGGACTAATTCATCTAGAATGGCTAATGCGTCCCACCAGGTCTAAAAATTAGGATTATCAGCATTCCAGAAGCCATTTCCAGCCTCTATCCATATCTCAGGTGCACACTTTCAGTTTCATCCATTTTTGTTTAGTTTTGTTCACATTTTGAGGTATTTTTGCATTACACAATGTGTTTTCAAACAAGTTACATTTCTTAGGTTTTTCATACTTAATCAATCAATCTAGTTACATTTATATCATTTCATTTAGTATTAATTTTATTTTACATATCTTAGTTTGAGTGAAAAACTTTAGGGTTTTATCTCTCTCCTTTTAGGTGAAAAACCCTAAGAGTGTAAGAGAAGCACATAAAAAACCTCAAAATTGTTGTTTCATTTGGTTAACTTAATGCACACACATTTTTATTTTGGAAAAAAAATCATCTCACCTCAAAGGTCACTCAACACTTGGCACACAAGATTGATGACTTTGTCATAAAGGTTGTTCATTTTCACACTTCAAGTGTTCCTAAGGTTGACACCTATAGGACACTTGTCTAATCCTTTGTGCCACTTCATGAGGAATTTCTCAACCCACCTCATAGTTGGGTTACCTCATCCTTGCCTATATTAGAAAGGCTTTATACTCAATGTAACTTGGATCATATAAATCCAATATTGCATATTGTTCATTTATGCTTGTGTTCTATCTCCTAGATTCTCCTAATTTTTATATTAGGCCCCTTAATAATTTATTCATTTAAGGTACACTTAGGAGCATTTTTTTTATTATATTGGCCTATTTATATGTCAAGTTATCTCATTGCATGAGATTAGGACACTTGTCACAGTCTAATAAAATCTTCATTTAGGGCTTTCATTTGCTTTAATAAGCATTTATTGTTATATTTTAATCATACACAATCTAGGTATTAATAATTCAATACAAAAGGTATATCAAATTCTTTTTTGGGTTAATATTTTCTCTCTTGGTGGTATATTAAATAATTTTCTTTGATCCATCATTTTTTATAAGCATTTTGATTGTAGGTAATTTATAGGAGCTATGGTATTCACTATCAACTCTAATAATTGCAACCTATACACTTACAAAGATATCTAATTAAAAGATTTGATGGAGATAAGACACACCCTAAGGAGCATATTTTTCCATTCCTTATTTTTAATCAAGCCCATCTTGTTAGATATATATAATTTCAAACATACAATAGAAAAAATATAATGGGTAGAAATTGTAGTATTCATCAACGATGATGTATTTCTTGATATTTATACTTGATAATCCATTGGGGGAGTTAGGTTAGATATTTTGATGATAATTAATTTTAAAGGACTTGTAATTAGATACAAAACTACATATGTATCATTTAAATTATTTCAAACAAGTTAAAAGGTAAAGATCATAGTTCTTGGAAGGGTTAACTTCACAAATAAGTTAGATAAAAAACCATTTACATTTGTTTTCAAATGATGAAATCACTCCTATGATATTATTCAATATGTAGAAATGGCTAAAAAATGGAGTCCAAACTAGTTGAAATCAGGCTAAATTAAGTATTGATGAGTTTTAGTTTTGATCAATTCATATGCCAATTCAAATTGAAGGCTAGACATAATATTTCTACGAAAATATTAAAAATGAGTAAAATATACATGTGTCTCCTACATTTAGGAATGAAAGGATTATTCTTTATATGCACTTTTCCATCTAAAATGTAAACAAGGTAATTATTTTTAAAAAAATAATGTTAACATTGAGAGACCATAATTATTTTGATGTAAATGGTACCATATAAAAATTCATTTTAGTAAACTTTTCCATGTCAATGTCAATGGAAAGACTTCTAATTAAATGCATTTTTTCGTTATTATTTATCATAATATTTTAGAGTTTTTTTTTTTTTTTTGTTTGGCATGAAATAAAATATTTTTTATAGTGAAAATTTGATACTCGAAAATAATAATCAAAATAACTTTATTCGTAGAGGAAGCTATATTCACAATTCTAACATTTAATATTAAAATGATTCATTTGTCTCACATTATCTAGGTAAAGGATTTAGTGCAGCCAATTATATAAATCATAGTTCACACTATTGTGTTAATCAATTATATTCTTATAGATATCTAGATATATTTTTGATAGATTGTAAATATGAAATTGTACATCTAAATAATATGAACTCATCTTTCCTAATTTTATTGTAATTTATTATTTGTAAAATGATATATTTATTATATTTTATATAATGAGACTCTTACATAAATAATTAATATTTTGTCTTGTTGGCTTTGCAAATGATTCAATTTTACTAACATTTAGTGTTTAGATGCATTGATTTCATTGACTTTACTCTACATTTGCATATGAATGTTAACAATTTTTGGTTGATTTTAATTTTACTAGTAAGAAAATTATAAAGTGCTAACTAATTAAAATTAATTCATAATAAGAGTTATGTCATATATATTTTTCCATACAAAATGATTGGAAAACTCTTTATTATATAAAAAAAAATTGTTTATAACAAAACTTGAGATTTTTTTTATCTTATATTTAGAAACTAAGCTTCAATATCTATCATCTTTCTCTATTCTAATGAAAAAAATTGAACCATTTTCTTTCAAAAGACTATTACTTACATAACTTACAATATTTTATTTTTTGATATTACAATTAATTATATTCATAATTTAAATCCTATAATTAATTTATCTTACAATATTAATAAAATTTATTTTATTAAAAATATTGTATTATTTATCGTCCATAACAGTGGAATTAAAAAACTTCTAGAAAATTATTGTTTCCTTAGGCTACCTTGTTTGCATTGTATTCCATTGCTTACTTCAACGAAAAGGACGGTCAATTGACATAGTTTTGTGCAGTGACGAACAACTAGCTCAGCAAGCATGGCCGATTTGTCCTTTTCAAAGATTTTTCGTGGAAATGTGATGATAGCAGGGGCCAGGAAATTAATTTAACACGGAATTAGTCCAATGTAAAGCTGTCTGACATGTTTCTTCCTAATTTTTAAGTGGGATGTTTTGTAAAATATGTTATTGGCTTATATTTAAAAAAAAAATTACAAACTTAAATAATTTAAGTATTGATGATTCTGGTTTCACCATCAAACCTATCATCAACAAATAGTTTATCGTCACCGAGAATATTTCTAATTGAATATCTTTTCTTTACGAGGTACTGTTAAATGTTTTGACATCACAATTGGGAATTCAACTGAGCTCAGATAACAAAAATACTTTGACTTAGCAAGCCTTATCGTTTTAGCAGTAGAAAATAACAATTCCTAATAACAAGAACGAGTGATCGAAATCGGGTACAGACAATAGAATACGCAGTGGAAAGATATCATACAGAAAGTATTAAAGATTACCCATTGGATTTCAATGTACACTATGAGTTGATTTTATACTCATATCATTTCGCAGAAATAAAACCTAACAATATGTATGGCTTAGCCGCAGCATAGAGGATAAAGCTTCTAAGACAAATGAATCCACTTGGCCACGCTTGGAATTCCATTGTTCGCAATGAACAGCATGTAGTAACCTGCTGGCGCCGTCACAACTGTATTATATACTCCTCTTACAGATTTTGGAGAACTCGATGCTAGAATGAGCAGCCTCTGGTTCATTGAAAACGAGTGAGTTGTGAAGGAAGGTGCGTACAAATGGAACTCAATATTCTGGGGAGTATAACTGGAAACAGTGAACTGAACAGTGACGGTTTTGCCATAATTTAGTGAAGTGGAAGATAAGGCTGCTATAGTAGGCCTGTAGATCTGATAGGCTCTGTCTAAATAATATGGACTGTATGCTTCAAGGCGGAGCTCTGTCGGATAAGTTGTTCCTGAGAGAACGTACCCGACGTGGGGATTCGAACCCCCGACGAAGATCCGTCCATCAGGCAAAACATTTGCACTGGAATGATACATTCTTGGAATTGTGGAGGGAGCGAGGGTGGAGAATCGATCACCGGGCGAAGAATTAGGCCTATAGAGTAATGGAGCGAGCGCCGGATTCGATCCCAGCTCCCACCCGGCAGTTCCTTTCTCTGCTCCATTTATAATGAGAATCAGTGGGCAGAATGAGTATGTCACCCATCATTCTCGGAGCAGGCATGTTCTCCATTGCCCAACCAGGGTTCGAGTCTGTAATTACAATTCTTCCGCAGCTCTGAAGTGCAGTGAGAAAATTCCCAGCGTTTGCAGACGTGAAGCCGTTGTCAGGAGCACCGCCACAGACGAGGATTTCAACTCTTTTAAACCCCTCAGAGGCTTCCAATCCCAGCATTACAGATGATCCAGACGACGGGTAATTCCTCGCGCCGCCTGGCATCGTGGGAAACGTCTTCACCACACGGTTGTTTTTATAATTAAGCAATATGGAGTCCTTGTTCGCAAAGATGAAGAAAAGGATAAAGATTGTTCTCCACATCCTTTACATTAGTCTGCGTTAAAAACGGCAGCTCATAGTACCCT
Organism: Sequoia sempervirens; assembly: GCA_007258455.2. NCBI lineage: Eukaryota > Viridiplantae > Streptophyta > Pinopsida > Cupressales > Cupressaceae > Sequoia > Sequoia sempervirens. The sequence continues at coordinate 29,191 of VDFB02268225.1, read as the reverse complement.
TCTCCAGACCTCTTGGGCACGAACTTATAGGAGAAAGCCCGTTGGCCTCCCACAACGATGATTCTGTTATCAGGAAGGATCTGATTCGTTGCATACCATCGGTTATCGGCAAGCTTAGCGGATTGCGATTCGTCCCAATCGCATGCAGAATTATCGCAGGGCACGAAATATCGGACGGCGTTGCCGCCGTCGTTGTATCCGCCTGTGTTAACCAAGTCACCGTTGGCCGCAAACGACCCAGAGGAGCACCACGTGTCGGTCATGACCATGAGAGACCGCACACTGTCGGAAGCAATGTTATACTCTATGGAGTGCGCTCAGCAGTCGTGCTTCAGCGCCAAGTCATTGTTATCATGTCTGCAGCGTCCACGGTCGAGAAGCAGCTGAGAAGCACCGTAGTCCGTGCGATCGAACATGACGACTGTGTCTTTGTGAGTGATGGTCATATGCATGGCCGACACCCCGCCATTGCTAACGACCAGCTGCCATGACCCGGCCGTCACGTCCACAGCTCCACCACCCGACACACACCAGAACAATACCTCGCACAACACTAATTCAATCATTCTCCCCATCACGTACTTGCTATTAAACTTTTCGCCACTTAACGATAATGGCAGACAGATTTTGCTCTTCCCCCAATACCAATAAGCGTATTTATACACGCAGGACAAGTATAATTCAACTCGATGACAACGGCGCTCCCAGAAAATTGAAAATGCCACGTTGATCAGATGGAAATGTTAAATAACCCGGTTGGTAACTGCAAACGCCCGCCGCCCAGCTAGCATGTAGACGGAATATTTTTGCGTCCATATATGAAGAGAATCTCTACAATTCAAACACGTAAAATCCGGCCTGTTCCACAGGTTTTCTCTTTGCTCACTGCTATTGGCTGAACGTCCCCATGGATAATAATAATTTTCTCAATTGAGAAGCGTGTAAACATAAGCTTTGAAAAGCCTCCGCAAGAAAACGTTTGGAAAGATTCTCGTGCGCTGTGCAGAAGGCTACCTCTCTTAATGTATATCTATGTTGAATATGAAATCCGTTACCTAGTGTATTATTTTTATACTATTTCCTGGCCTTTCCATTATTTAATTCTTCATCAACAGTTAATTGGCATTTGTCTATATTTTTTCTTTATTCTGCTCTGCTTTACTTTGTTTTATTCTATCTATGATTCCTTTAAACTCTTTACTGTAAAACGCTATTATAATATATTCGTTTTCTGTATACCATTTACAGTACAGATCGAGCTTTACATCTACTATGGTAATACCTAACAATCCTTTTAACATCAGCGTCGTCAATTTAGACAACTTTTGGATCACTGTTTCCAACTTTCCATCATCAACTGATCTTCTGAATTCCGTGGGCAGAAAAATAATTGATCTGGAACATGAAAATACCAGCTATAAGAAAGGAATAAAAAATTGATTAAAAAACGTCAAGACCGAAGCCTCCAGTGTACGGACCGCTGTAGAGTTGCAATAACAGCTTGGGATGAATCTAGATGCCATTCCTATAACATTCTAACACGTAGACTTTGATCACATCTTTCACAATCCTTAATTCTGTCGTTAATTACTAGCAATGCTTATGTTTTTACAACCATGTAAATTGTCTCCAAATTGCTAGCAATGTTTATGTTTTTTCGACCATGTATAGTCCTCACTAATAACCAGATGACAACCCGAAAGCTGTTAGACCATCTTGAGTTGGAAGATGTTTCGAATTTCTAAGGAGATTATCACCAGTAACAAAACTTCCAGATTCTCTTAAAGGGTAGGTAGATTTGAATATTTATAGTTTTATAGTTAAAAGAGTGTATATGCTTATGTTTTTTAATAGCTATTTATGTAGTATTAGGTTGGGTACATGTTTGTGTCTTTTTTTTAAGTAGCAATTATTTATATAGTATTTAATAGATAGAATTATAAATATTTCTGTTTACTAATCATTTAAAAATATATTTTGATGTTATTAATATAAAATACTATGATAATTTAAGAAAAATTTCAATAATTTTATAAGAAAATGTTATTTTGATGTTGAGCATCTTTCTTAACCACATTCTATTTGTTGTGTTTGCTCCTCAATTTCTTCTTTTTTTAAGAATCTAAGAAACAATAACAAACTACTTCTATTTTGAGATTAAAAACTAAATGAAGATTGATCCTAGTAATATAGGATATAGAGGTAAATTTAGGTTATTTATATAGAGGTTTTAGAAAAAAGTTAGAGAAAAGGAATGATTCAAGACAAAATTCAAATAGAATAAGGGGAAAATGTATGTATTATATTATTGTGTTAATGATAAATTGTCCATGTGTTTAAATTGTCTTATTTGATTACTAATAAGCATATTCTAGTTGTAGATTCTTATTTGCTTTGAATTGAATGTATTATTATTTTTAATTGAATGTAATTAGGGAGTAGTGTTATAATATCAGCTTGGGATGAATCTATATGTGATTCCTATAACAATTGTTTGTGTCAATTCAAATTCTAAAAAAATTATGTTTCTTTAGTTAACATATTTAAAAAGTACAATAGCATTCTAACACATAGATTTTGATCATGTATTTCACCTTGTAATTCACATAAAGATTCACAATACTTAATTGTCTTAAAAATTACTATGAATGATTATGTTTTTTGCACCATGTATGGTCCTCACCAAATAGAATATAAGAACCCCAAAGCGGTTAGGCCATATTGAATTCAAAGATTTTTTGAATCTATAAGGAGATTCTTAGCATAACACAACTTATTGGCACTCTTAAATGGTAGGTAGGTTTGAATATTTTTAGTTTTATAGTTAAAAGAGTATATTTTTATGTTTTCTAATAGTTATTTATGTAGTATCTAGTTGAAAATAAGGTATATACATATACTATTTCATAGGTAGAATTATAAATATTTGCATTTATTATTCTAAAAGTTTATTTGGGTATTATTAATTTTAAATAATGTGATAATATAAGAAAATTATTTTATCAGAAAAATATGACTTTGATGTTGAGCATCTTTCTTAAATGTCCCTTCCTCATTCTATTTGTTTATTTTGCAACTTAGTATTTTAGGATTTAGTTTTTCTTAATTTACCAGTCTATTTAATTACTCTATTTTTTGTGGAGGAATATAGAAAACAATAACAAACTAATTAGAACAAGAATTATAAAATAATCCAAAATGTTTGTCTGGACTAAAGGATAATGTAGTTGATTGATTTATTCAATAAACTCGAGATACATTTATACAAGCAATACAACAATGGAACTTGAGTAGTTGAATGAACAGTTGATGAGACAGCTTAACTAAAATAGAAATTGCCCACTAACAAACAAAAATTGTCTTCTAACAATGTAATAAAGTTATGCCAACATTAACCCCCCCCTCACCCCCAACCCCCCCTTATTAAATTGTTCCTACAAATGTATCCCTCAAACCATACAATTCACCTTGGCAAGGGACCCCCACTTAAGGCATACATAACAAAATTTGTTGATTACAAAATATATATACATCTTTGTAAGATCTTCCTTGAAGAAATAAATCATGAATCAAGTGGAACTCCTCCAATTTTTGTCATGACCCTCAGAAAGGTGTAGCTCCAAGCTCAATTTTCAAGTATTTCCTCCCATGAACTCCCGAATGAGACTGTAATTATTGGATAACCACCCTCCAAGTTATGTCCTCAACCCTTTGAAGACTAGAGGTAGAGGACTCAAGCAATAATTGATCAACAAAAAATTAAATAGAGAGCAGAGAGCATAAATTTAAAGCACACAAAATAAATCAAAAAATTGAAATTATATTAATTCATTTGAAATATACTTCAATTCACAAAAGACAGAGTTGTTGCTCTTTTTCTCAAATTTGCTTCTCTAGAGCATACATAAACATGTTATACTTCTCTAATTATTAATAAAAATTAATACATCCTTACATAAACTATGGTTAAAAAACTTCACCAGCAAGCAAAAATAAATACCATTAATTACATTAGTAGTGATTCCCAGGTTCACGTCAAGTGAAAAAATTTATCCTAGATTTGACCATCAAAATCACAATAAATTTCCTCCTTCAAATATTAAAATCCCATACAAAAATATTCACATAAAAAATTCTTCAAGGATAAACATTAACCGCAACACTATCGAGGAGAAAGAAGACACCTGCGAGACCATTGGGTCACCACACAACCACACAAGGTAGGAGAAATGACTGCGAGTCTATAGTGGTTAGTGCACAACACTGAGAGAAAGGATGCAGGATTGTGAGAAGATAGGAGAGATGTAGCAAGAGTTGGGAGAAATTCCAACACTCCCCCTTAATCACAACTACTACCGTCTATGATGCCCAAATGATCTCTTTGATAGAAAAAAACCATCTTTTCCAAGTGCTTTTATGAAGATATCCATACAATGATCTTCAAACCTCCAAAACTCTAAGAATATTTCACCATTGTTGATTAACTCTCTAATGAAATGATATCTGGTATCAATGTGTTTGCTCCTTTTGTGAAAAATTGGATTCTTGGACAATGTTATTGTTGAGTTATTATCACAAAATATCTTTGTAGAATCCACTTGTTCATTCCTTAACTCTTTAAGCACTCTTCTCATCCATACTACTTGGCCAGAGGCACTTGTGGCTGCTACATATTTTGCTTATGTTGATGAAAGAGTGATTATTGGCTTCTTTTTCAAAGCCCATGATACAACACTAGTACCAAAGTGAAAAACATAGCATGATGTGCTTTTTTTTGTCAGCAATACTTCCAGCACAAACACTATAAGTATACCCAATCAACTTGAACTCCTTTGAACTTGAATATTGAATCCCAAAATTCTTCGTTCCACTTATATATCTCAAATTTTGTTTCCCAACTTTCCAATGTGTGTATTTTGGAGCTTCCATAAATTTGGAAATTAAACTTATAGCATACATTATGTCTAGCCTTGTGGCTGTCAAATACATATGGTTGCCAACAAGTCTCCTAAATAAAGTTAAATCCACATTTGAACCTTTATCATCCTTACTTGACTTCAAAATTGTAACTATAGGTGTTGGTGTTGATTTGCAATTTAGCATGTTAAATATTTTCAAAATATCATTTGCATACTTTGATTGAGAGATAAAAGTACCATTTTCATTTTGATTCACTTCAATGCCTAAAAATTATTTCATGAGTCCCAAATCTATCATTTCAAATTCTTTCTTCATATCTCCTTTGAATAGATCAATTGATAAATCACCCATGAAAATCAAATCATCAACATACAAACATAAAATCAGAATTTCACCTTTTTGATTCATCTTAGTATACAATGTAGGCTCACTGCTACACCTATTGAAGCCATTATGTAAAAAATAACTATCAATTTTGTTGTACCAAGCTCTTTGGGCTTGCTTGAGACTATATAGTGCTTTTCTCAACTTGTAAATTTTTCTTCTTGTCCTAATATCTCATGCCCAGGTGGCTATTCCACATAAACTTCTTCTTCAAGATAGCCATTTAAAAATGTTGATTTCACATCCATTTGATGAACTGGCCATTATTTTTGTGTTGTGATGGAAAGAATCATCCTTACTATGTCAAGATGTGCTATAGGTGCAAAAGTTTCATTATAATCAATTTCAGGCTGTTGTGAATAACCTTTTGCCACTAGTCTTGTTTTATGTTTTTGTACTTCATGATTTGCATTTAGTTTGGTTTTATAAACCCATTTAAATCCTATTACATCCTTGTCTTTTGGAAGAATTAGAAGCTCCCATGTTTGATTCTTTTCAATTGCATCAATTTCTTCATCCATTGCACATATCCATTTGTCATCTTTAATTGCATCCTCAAAGTGAATTGGATCATCTAATTGTGAATAAAATGCAAAAAGAGAAATCTGATTATAATTATTTTGACCTTCATTTTTCTCATAAATGTCCCTTATACTTATGACTTTATGTCTTCTCATACTTTCCAATGTAGGATTGGATAGATCACTTAAACTTGTTGAATGCAGACTTGATGGTCTAGCTCCAGAACTTCTTGTTGTAGATGGTGTTTGTTGTCCTCTTGTTGTTGCTCTTACATTCGATGATGGTGTCACTTTTTTACCACTTGGTTGAACTTGAATGGGCGTGGAAGGAGTCATATTAGTAGGAATATTTGTTGGTACAAAAAAATTATTTTCCTCTTGAGGTATACTTGTTGATACATTAACTTTTTTTTCTCTGCTTCCATCCCATGCTTCATCTTCTACAAACTATACATCTTTGCTGATTATAACCTTCTTAGTTGTTGGATTATAAAGTTTGTAAGCCTTGGATTCATCACTATATCCAAAAAATATGTATTTTTCTCCTTTGTTATCTAACTTTCTTCTTAATTCATCAGGCACATGAGCATATGCTACACAACCAAAAAATCTCATGTGAGCAACATTATGTTTTCTTCCAGTCCATGCTTCTTCAGGAATCATATTCATAACAATTTTTGGACACCTACTCATTATATATGTTTCACATGATAAAGCTTTAGCCCAATATTCATTTGACAAATGCTTAGCTTTCAACACGCTTCTAGCCATTTCCATAATTGTTTTGTTTTTCCTTTCAGCTACCCCATTTTGTTGAGGTGTGTATCTAGTAGTAAACTATTTGTGAATCCCATGATCTTTGCAAAAATTTAAAAACTCTTTTGAAATATATTTACCTCCTCTATCTGTCCTCAACACTTTGATATAATGACCACTCTATTTTTCAGCAAGAGACTTAAATTGACAGAAGAAATCAAACACTTCACTCTTATACTTTTGAAAGTAGATACATGTTTTCCTTGAATAATCATCAATAAAAGGTAGAAAATAAAAACTACCACCAATTGAGGGTGTTTGCATAGGTCCACACAAATCTGAATGTACAATCTCCAAAGGGGCTTTTGCTCTAGTTGACTTTCTTGCTAGAAATGAATCTCTATGTTGCTTTCCTAAGATGCATCCTCAGGTTTTTCTATAAAATGTAATCCCTCTACCATACTTTTCCCATGAATAAAATTTTGACCTCCAAAGTTAAGATTGCCAAATCTCAAGTGCCATAACCAATTTTCATCTTTTATTTCTGCTTGAAAGATAGTTTGCATAACATTTGTGGTTTCTTGTGCTTGTGCATAATCTATATTCAAATCTGGTTGAATCTTCAAAGGAAACATTCTACTACTTGTAATTTTAACCTTAGCAATGATCTAATTACTTGGGTATTTGTCTAAAATTGTGCATAGTCCATTTTTGAAAGTTACTCTATATCCCTTTTGAACAAGTTGTCCTATACTCATCAAATTGTGTTTTAGACCCAACACAAAATACACATAAAAAATATAATTTTTCTCCCCCTATTTAGTTAGAATGTTGACATTTCCCTTTCCTTTGACTGACACTTTGTTGTCATTACCCAATGTAACATTAGATTTAACATTTTCATCTAAACTTGAAAACATTTCTAGATTTCTTGTCATATGGTTGCTATAGCTTGAGTCTATAAACCAAACATCCTTTTCACTTACTTGTGCAACATTACATGCCAAAACTATTGTGCTCTTTTCTAGTTTTTGGTCTTGACTTTCTTTTGTGAAATTTGCATTTTGTTTACTATAATCATATTGTTTCTTTCTACACTCATTCATGTAATGCCCAAACTTTTTATAGTAGTGACATTGTATTTAAGATATATCATACCTTTTTCCTTGTGACTAACCTTGTGAGGAACTCTTACTTGAGTTTTGATTGTTGCTTCTTCCACTTGAGCTTGATGGGATGCTTCTTCCACCTCTGTAAAAACTTCTTGCTTTTCCTCTAAAATTTGATCTTCCTCTGCCTCTTCCTTGGCTGATTGAAGCTTGTGATTTGAAAGTATGCTCCAATGACATATTTGTAGACTTGCTCAACCTTTGTTCATGAGAAATAAGAGGTGCATGGAGCTCATCAACTGAAAACTATGTGAGGTCCTTTGTTTCTTCTATGGTTACAACCATTGTCTCAAATCTTATGGGTAAACTCCTTAGAATATTTTCAACCACTCTTCTATCTTCAAGTGTTTCACCATGTGATCTAATTTGATTTACTAGTCCAATGATCTAGGTGAAGAATGAATCTACTGATTCATTGTCCTTCATATATATAGTTTTAAAATCCCTTCTTACTATTTGTAGCTTTGTTGTTTTGACTTCTTTTCATACTTTGATAAGTTGTTTGAAGTATGTCCCATGCTTCTTTGGACCTTGTTGCTACTGCAATCCTTGGAAAAATTCTCTCATGCACTCCTTGTAGAATAAAGAAAAGAGATTTTGAGTCCTTCTTCCTATTGTCTTTCAATAAATTCTTCTCTGCTTGAGTCAAAGCATTATATGTTGTTGCATCAGCTAGCTCTAGAAATCCATTCTCTACTAGCTCCCATAAATCTTGTGAACAAAACAATGCCCTCATGGTGATTTCCTAATAATCATAATTTTTCCCATTAAACTGTGGATTTTGTGGGTTAGTCAAGCTTGTGCTTGCTTCCATTCTTTCACTGAAATCTTTGTGCTGAGAAAACTTGAAATCCTTCAAAATCCCTTTGAAAATCTTTAGTTCTTAGAACCTTTAGCTTTGATACCACATGAAGGCTAGAGGCAGAGGACTCAAGCAATAACTAATCAACATAAATTAAATAGAGAACAAAGAGAAAAAATTTAAAGCACACAGAATAAACCCATAAAATAAAATTATATTAATTAATTCATTCAAAATATACTTCAATTCACAAAAGACAAAGTTGCTACTCTTTTTGTCAAAATTGCTTCTGCAAAGCATACACAAACATGTTCTAGTTCTCTAATTATTAATAAAACTTAATACATCCTTACATAAAATATAGTGAAAAAACTTCACCAACAAGGAAAAATAAATACCATTAATTACATTAGTAGTAATTCGCAAGTTCACGTCAAGTGAAAAAATTTATCCCAGATTTAACCATCATAAGCACAATAAATTTTGTCCTTCAAATATTAAAATCCTCTACAAAAGTATTCATAAAAAAAAATTCTTCTAGGAGAAACATTAACCACAACACCGTTGAGGAGAAAGAAGACACCTGTGGGACTATGGGGTCATTGCACTACTGCACAAGGTAGGAGAAATGACTACAGGGCTGTGGTGGTCATCGAACTACTACACAACACTGAGAGAGAGGACGCAAGACTACAGGAAGGTAGGAGAGATGCCACAGGAGTTGGGAGAAATTCCACCCTTGTAAAGGTATAATCCTTGGTCTTGACCATAATTATTGGACAACCATCGTCCAAATTGTCTCCTCGGCCCTCGTAAAGTTATAATACTTGGTCACAGTCTCATGAACTCTTTGGGAAACAATCCATACTAAGCTCTTTAACAAACCCCTTACTTATAGTCTCCAAAAATAAAACTTCACAATATATGTATTCTTCAAATCTATCATCAATAACAAAAAAAAAAAAAATTAAAGTCAAAAACACTTCTCATGCAAAGCATCATCTCAAAGTGAGAAGCTAATTTTAGATGATGGAAATTCCTCCATCCTCTCATGCCACTAGCTTCCAACATGATCTTGGTACCCTTTATCCATTTAATATCTTAGACGAGTCTTTGGAGGCCTCATCAGGAATAGAAAAGATGGCCCTAAAAGTCCAAGCATAACTATTTGAAGATCCATTGGCAACATTGACAAACTCATCTTCAAGATATTGAGCAATTGTTTTAATGTCTTGAAATGCACTTTCTTAGGGGTTGGTAGTAAGAATATCAATTACTTGATTGGCATAACTCAAGAAATATAGATCAACTACTTGACTTCTTACAATACTCATAAAAGTAATTTGAGTTACATCTTCTCTTACAAAGCAACATACCTCCAAATTACCACTAATAAGAGATGCATTCAAATGATTATGTCGCCATTTATGTATCCTCATATATTTGGAATGAATAATTAACAGATCCTTATCCTCTTGACCTCTCAATAACTTTCTTTCTTCTATATACTCGCTAACATGCTAGAAAACAAAGGTACACTAGATTAAACTTGTGATCAATGTAAGAGAAATCTTTAACAACTATGTGGTTACATATCATACAAACTACCCTCTATATTTTCATTCTCCAATATAATTATTTCAATCTTCTTCACGTTGTATCCCCTTTACATAAAATGGTGTCACTATCACCTTCTTACTTCAAGACAAACTCTATCAAATCAAAAAGAATTCCCGTGACCTTGCCTGCTATTATATCAGCTAGGTATTCATTGATTTTGAAATAATGCTTTCATACAAACCACCAAGAATGCTCACTGAAGTTTTTGGTCTAAGATCTGCTAAAAAATGCATGCTAACGCCATTCTCCACTTCTTATTGGAAATTCCTTCTTCCCATTTTTTTCCGGTATTGAATCACCATGATGAAGAGAGGTAGAAAAGTGCATAGATCATACCATTTTGAGAGTAACAACGCAGAAGAAATGACAGTTCTGGTGGCGATAGTAGTGAAGATAATGAAGGTTCCTGCGATTATCATCAATTGCTGGCTTATGTAGTTTGGAGGATTTAAGGAGAATTTTTGGTCATCTTCCACAACTCTTTCGCACTAGCTGTGAATCAGCGAAACGTCACCAGCGCCTACATTTTGTATTTTGATCCCTGTCACATCACCGCTAGGAGCCCTCTATGAGAAATCGACATGGGAAATAAGCAGAGGCATCTCTTCAGATCCAAGTAAACAAAATTAATTCAAACGCCAAGAAAAAATCATCGCAGATAGAGATAGTTGAAGCTCTGATACCTCTGATACCAAATGAAGGCCAATGTAATTGATTGATTTATTCAATAAACCTGAGATACATTTATACAAGCAATACAACAAAAGAACTTGACCAGTTGAATGAGCAGTTGATGAAACGGGTTAACTGAAACAGAAACTGCCCGCTAACAATGTAATAAAGTTATACATCCTCATCCAGCCATATCCATTTATATAGAGGGGGAATCCTTTGATTTCTATTTTAGATAATGGACATATACACAAAGCACAATAAAATTCTAACATTTCTTCTGATCACCTATTTCATCTTGTATTCCACATAAAAATTTTAAGCCTTAATTGTATCAACATTACCACAAACCTTTTCAACCATGTATACTCTTCATCAACAGCCAAATAAGAACCCGAAAGTGGGTATATAATAATGATTTGGAAAATGTTTTGAATTTATACGGAGATTATCACTATTAAAAACTATCAGTTACGTGTAGTGACATGCAATGATGAGCCAATAGGTGGATGAGAAGTCCAAATGGTAGGGATTTGTACATGCATAGAAGGAATTAAAGAGGGGATGCTAAGAACAATCTGGGAGAGAACATAGTAGTTGAGGATGAATGCACAACTGCCCCTGACCTTGTCATTCTTCTGAAGTACCTATAGTTAATCCCTTTCCACCTATCAATAGAATCCGTAATAAAAGCCCTCCACAAAATAGTGGACAATTTTCTTACCCCTGAACAATATTCGTCGTAGATACAATACAAACCATTCATGAAAACATAAAATCTTCACCTTTCACCGCTCAAAGTCACAAATCCACATCCTATCAAGACAAGAAATGCTATATAGAGATGGATGCTATATTCCATTACCTTCCTCCATAAATCAATAAACCAATTGCAACAAACAATGACACAGTTGTAGGCATCATCATCTAATTTAGAGAAACCCTTCTACACTAGAAGATTCTCTATAGTGATTGTGAATATAATTTGGTACTTCCAACAATAATAAAGGCGGGATGTACTATAGCATGTACCATGAATAATCACTATATGCTTAAAATGTAAAAATCCTAAGCAACTAAACATTTCAATACAAGGAAAAAAAAAAAGAACCTGCAAAGAACAATTCTCCAATTGTCTAAGAAATGGTGTTGTTGTCTATCCCTATGTATATCCAAATGCAAAACTAATGTGAAAAAGAAGACACATCAAATGTCACAACCAAGAAATAAACATTTTGGTAAACTATGTTCTTTACAACCATCATATTAATGAAATTTCAGTTATACACTGTAAGAGCACCTCTCAAAACAGGAAAAATAAAAATTCAGTGAATACCTGTACAACATAGACAATATCATTCATTATAGCATAAGTAGGCTAAAGCATATCTGTAGAAAAGCTTCTTGCATGTAACGAATATCCCATTACGGTGCCATTGCATTCAGTATTTTAAGGTTCAACTGGACACTAAACAAAGATAATACTACAAAAGAATATAATTTGATTACATACCTAATAATATATCTCTTCCAAAACAAAACAAGTAATGTGTATGTAGAAAAGAATAAAGACTGGGAAGATCTAACAACATTTCTATTAAAACCTACAATCATTCAGAAGCAAACAAGATTCGTAAACAAGCGAAATAAAGTAGCATTAAGAATGTAATATCAAAGACATTTCACAAGCAAATCATCAACATGTAGCTCTTGTACCAATGACATATTTTGTACTGTTCACATTATCAGTAGAGTTAGTTCTCTCAGCATGTGAAGAGCACCAAATATGAGTTATTTTCAACAAGCCATACAAGCATTTTGAGGCAGCAGCTAAAATTTCCTCATTTGACATGATCATTTATCAATTTCATTCCAACTCTATGTAGTTTTTGGATAATTTAATTTGAATTGAGATGTTCCAGAACTAAAATATCATGGAAATTCCAAGGCCTATGGAATATTAATCAGAAAGGGAATCAGAAAACCTAAATGGTCCAATAATAAAGTGAGGATTATCAACTTTGGAAATAGTGAAATCTCAAGAAAGTCGAGGTCTTTATTTTGGGGAGGAATCTCTTGCATCCTCTTGTGAAGCTCTAGAGAGAGTGTCCAGATTATTTAGAAGAAAATTTTGAAGAAATTGACATATCTCTTCCCCATAGTTATGGACCATGGCATTCAACACTAGCCCAAGAGTATTTACAATGATATATGCATTGTAGATCTAATCAAAACATTGATTTTGGTCATGGCTACCAAAGCATAACCTGCAAAAAGGGTGGAACACAATTAAATCATGAGGTCTTATACTATGCTCATTATCATGATCCTGGCTTCAAATTAAAGTAGAGAAAACTGAGTAGGCAACCATAAACAAGAAAATACTTGAACCTAAATGCAAAATGCTAGAAATTAGACTTAGGAAAATTATGTCTTAGGAATGCTCTCTCTGCTAATTTCAAATTTGTTGCCCTTTGTCTAGCCAAAATGAGATTTCAGCCTCCAAACTTAAAGGACTCCAAGTCTTTATAAAGAGTCGCCAACATTCTTGAAAAAGATGCATGCAACATGCAAAAGATGACTATTTAATTCTACCAAGGCAACAAATCCTGGTTGAAATTAGGTAGAATGATAATACAAAAAACTGATTTTGATAAAAATAAATTTACATTTGAGGTATCTGAGCTTGAAGGCTCATCTTAATCACTAAGAACGAGAATTTTTCACTTTCTTCTTTCTAAAATCTATAGAATTTGATTCTAGTTTAAATATGATATGTAGAGTATACAATTAGCCTATTTCAAAGTTAGAAATTAACCTGAGTTGTTTTTGTGTGCTCTAGCAAGCTTGCTATTTAGCCCTTGACTCTTATCATCATTTCTTGAGAGTTCAAAAAACTGATTACTTCTTCTATGATCACATCTTGTGCTTGAGATATTCCTTTTTGTGATCCCCTAATTTGGTAAATGCTAAACACATATTCATACTTAAATTAAGGATTACTGATTCTACTTTTGCAAGGTATATTTATATGTAGTTTAGAGTTGAGTATGGAGTCATGTTTAAATTTTTAATGGATATTTTTTGCAATTTGATCTTAGTCTATCATAGGTTCCTATTCTTTCAATCACGTTAATTGGATGTATTTTTATGTGTTGGATAGTATTTTATCAAGGCACTAGAACAAGAGAAAATCAATCTTGAATGCACTTAAGTTGATTTTCTAATGCTAGCTATTATAAGTTTGATAAGTATTGAATCTAGTGACCAGTCCTTTATGATATTTGCATTGTTACAAAATTGATGTTGTAATATTAAACCAAGGAACGAAAGTTCCTTAAATAGATTACTAGATATGATGTTTCTAAAAGAAACAATCGTTAACAAAAAATGAAGTTAGAAAAAGTGAGATGACCATTAATGACACAAATAGAAAGATATTATTCTAATACCCTCCCTTAATGGTCATCATTCTAACTATCCAGAGATAACAGAGAAGGGTGCCCCCTTCTTCTCAGAACAATACTAGAACAAAAGACAAGAGCCTACCACTGACTCTACCACTTGAGATGAGTCTGCCACCAACCCTCCAAGAAACTACAAATTTTTTGGAAATAACAATATCAATCGTCCAACCTAAAGTTGGATAATTTTCCCTCCTTGTAACTAGAGACACACTGAGAACATTTGCTACGATTTTGAGGAGAAATAAACAATCCTTTGGGTGAACCCACATAAGTGGTTTACAATTGGAGTGAGGAAGGAAAAGTTGAATAAAATGACCCCATGCCAAAAAATTTTAGGGGTCGAGTGAACTAATAGGTTTGAACAAACCAAAAGAGGGTTTGCTAGAACCTAGGTTTGACCAAACCCATTTAATGCATGTTTCCACCATCTCGCCAAAAAACACAATAAAAACCCTTATTTGAAAGGGGGTTTGAATGAACCTTGGTTCGCTTTGATCCCCTCTCGGGGTTCACTCAAACCCCTGTCTGAGCTAACCCCCTTCTCCCATCTTGTTGCTCTCTTGGCCAAAAAATAGAATTTTTTCCCTTTGAAGCTCAGGTTTAGGGATGAAAAATGGAGGAGACTTCAACAAACTACTCATTGGAATTAGGTAGTCCTCGTAATGAGCTATCCAATCCACTATAATTTTAATATGTTTCGTTTTATATTCATTTGTTTTTAGTTTTATTAAACATAGGTTTTTCTACCAAAATGAAGCTCGCTCTCGCATTACGTGAAAAAAAATAGAATATTATCATTTTTTTTTTTGAAAAATATGAGTGCACTAGATATTAAAGTCCTTTGATCCAACAAAAGAAAATTTGAATTTCAATACATTCAAAAATGATCACGCGTTATACAATCCACCTATGTTTGAATTGTAACTGGTTTGACTTTGAAACTTGATTAAGAAAACAATATTCAATAAAAAAATATCTAACCAAGTGGAAGCACTAGATATTGAAGTTACAAATCTAAATTTGAAAGAAATATAATTTTATCCTTCACGGAAAAAAGTTATGTGTTATACGATGAGTGTCGCTCCTTAAAAATGTTGTTTTATGAAAAAATCTAATTTTCGAGGGAGATGGAAAATGAAGTGCAATCAAATTCCAAAAAAATTCAAAAAAAATAAATTTGGAATCTATAGACAAAATTTCATGAAACTCTAGTTTTCATCATCTTCAAATTCCTCACGGCTTAGCTGCTATAGGTGCCCAAAAGTGAAGATTTTTAGGAAAAAAATATTTTATTGTTTAGTTTGGCCAAAAATTATAAAACCACTATTGTGGGATCACCCCTTCTAAACTTCTACATGAGGACGATGCCCCATAAATGTGATCGCAAGAAGCTAGATGTGCAGATGTTCGCCACAGCAACTCTAGGTGCGACAAAAACAGATTGCAACAAACCAAGATTTTTGAGGAAAAAATCGCCAAACCCAATATTACAAATCATCATTTCTTTCAGAAAAATGGTAAAACCAAATACTAGAGAGCACTCGAACGCATTTAAAACCCTAACTAGGGTATACAGGAGAAAAAATCTGAATTTTTTAGGAGAAAATTATAAACCCTCTTAGAATTTTTAAAACCCAAAAGACATTTTTTTCTTTACAATACAAAAAAATATTTAAAAACCCAGAACATCGATTGTTGGCTAGAAAAATAGAGGGTTTGGAATGCTAGCCACCAAAAAGCAGAAAAAAATTACACAAAAATTGAGGCATGAAAAATGATGCACCCAAAAAAGCTCTCAAAAACCCACCAAGAATTTGAAATCGAAAAAAAATTCTGACATCAACCAACAAAGATAATCACAAAACTCTAGCTACATGTCTTAGAGTTCGAAAAACTATAGTAGGAAAAAATATAAAAATATATTTGTGTCTTTCAAAACCCTAACTCAAATGTTGGTTGTAGAAAACAGAGATTCGTCACCCTTAGAAACTGAGAACAAGCACATAGGGTTTTTACGAGAAGATTTCTGAAGAGCAAAGGTCATGTGCAGGAAGAAAATAAGGTCACACAGGCTACAAGAAACAAAGATGTCGCTAAAACAGATGTCACCGAAACCCTTTAAACAACCTTCAAACCTTTCATAAACGAGGACTAGGAAGTTTGTTCAGAAGAAGATCGTGGGCACAAGGAAGGTCACAAGCTTCTATCATAGGAAGATGTTCACATCTTAGAAAAATAAAATGCAGCCAAAATGCTTCTAGAAACCCATCTAAGAGATCAAACATCAAAATTGGAGGAAAAAAATGAACCAGAAACCCTCAAATCATGATCTGTAGAAATCGAAGGACGAATGCCAAAAAAGAACTTTTCAAAATCACAGCTAATAAAAGGATCTCATGCCCTAATACAAAGAAACTGTGAAAACAAATCCATAGCCCTAGGGCACTAATCTACACAAAAATACCTACGATTTTTTCCTTTAATGAAAGCACAAAAATCTCAAAAAATAAAGCCATGAATTTTGTAGATCAGGATAAAAATTGTTTCAAAAAATACAAAAAATTTTAAAACTCAAAAAACATTCATTACAAATTTTTATTTGAATTACCATGATACAAAATTGATGTTGTTATATTAAACTGAGGAATGAAAGTTCCTTAAATAGATTACAAGATACGATGTTTCTAAAAGAAACAATCATTAACAAGAGACGAAGTTAGAAAAAACGAGATGACCATTAACGACACAAATAGAAAGATATTATTCTAATATGCATTGCCTGCTAACACTTTAATATTCTCTCCTCTTTTTATACCATATCTAATTGGTACTCAATTGATTTTTCCACCTTATAATGAAACTCAATTTATATAATTATTTCATGTGACAATCATTGCTTTGTTTATTTTGTATCTACTGAGTTTGTCAATCTAATATTTTGTAAGTTGATTGACTATGTCCCAAGAGATGAAATGAATCATTTCATAAAATTAAATGTTTGGTCTTAAAAGCTTCTCTAGTCATATTTAGAAATTTTGAAGGCTATTTACTAAAATATCCCTCTTAGAATGTGAAGCTTCAGAGTCCCAAAAATGGAGTCCACTCAGCTAAAAATTACATATAACCATTAGTATGCAAACACAGTTCAAGTAAGCTTCAACGAAAATATGTGTACGAATATACCATTTAAGAGGATCATGAAGACTAATAATCCCAAGAGCTACAAATGACCCAATGAGACAAGAAGTAATCATCCTTTTGGCCTAATGATGATAAAAATCAATGACCAAATAATAAACTTGATGTTCCTCTAATCAAAATACATTCTGTCTTTAAAATAATGTACTCTACGAACCTCCCATACATACAGTAGTTCCTAAGACTAGACAAATGGTAAGCACCAGGGTGGAGGAAAGCTTAATTTTAATGGTGCTTCCCATGGTAACTATGGTTGAACAGGAGCTGATTATGTGTCTAGAGATGCCTCTGGTGCTTTTGTGATAGAGGGATCGTGCAATCTTGGTATCAAATACAATAATGAAACTGAGCGGGAGGTGCTCCTAGCTAGGTATATGTTGGAATACGCCAATACATTCCTTAATGTTATGGTTAAAGGAGATTCTCTAATTATCATAATTGCCTTGAAATAAGAACATCACCTGAACTGAAAACATTGATCCATTATGAAAGAAATCCTAATTTGGATAAGGAAATTTAATCTCGTGGAATTTTTCCACTGCTATAGAGAGCAAAATAAATGTGTTGATATTTTGGCTAATCAAGGCATAGAGATTGCTAATGCTTCTTCTTAGGAAATTCATGACACTGGACAGAGCTAGCTAAACTCACAGAAGAGGATTTCCACTCCATGATTTGAGGGTTCTTTCTTTGTCTGCCTTAGGCTTACACTTATTTCTCTTTATACTTCATTTATGATGGGAGATGGACTGAGATTGATGCAATGGCTTCACCCAAGTTTTGTCCAGGCTTACCCACATCATCTCTTGTCATCATGATCTTTTAAGAAGGCTAGGTTGCAAGGTTTAAGGTGCTTTTAATAAGGCCACTACCCATTGGTTACATTTTTCACTGCATAATGCATTAGCATGCTATGCTCTAGGTATTGGGTAGTGTTGTTTTAGTTTGTGTGGTTGTTGGTGGGGGTATTCTTCATGGCAGGGAGGCATGTCCGCGCATCCCACAATCCTCTCTACAAGGGCGAAGTTTTCTACATTGGACTGAAGCTGATTTTCCATTGTCCCAATTCATATCCCAATCTTTGAAAGTAAGTTATAATAGTAGAATAAAGAGTTTAAAAAGTTAGATTAATTAAATTCTAAAAAAATATTTTAATATGAAATAATTTCACTTATTTTTTTTTGCTTCTATTCATTTCAATATTTTGAAAAAAAAATTCATATAACAAATAGGGATAATTGCCAAATTCCAAACAATATTTTAATGCATTGCTAAAGCAACTAAATGAATCAAGTACAAGCTTTGGAGTTATGTGAAAGATAAAGATGATAAGCATGCACGTGGTGTTGGTGCTAATTGTTGTAGTATGTTTAAGACTCAACAAGGCACTTCAGTGTAATAGAAGCATCTCTGAGCATTTGCTAGTAGGGTTTAGATGAATAGTGGATGTAATGCAACAACAAGAAAGGATTAGTGAACACCAACACAACTTCAAAAAAACTTAGAATAATTATTTCATGATCAACTATCATTTCAAATGAAAATTCATTATACTCTATGTGAACAAACTAAAACTATTGTAATCATTACAACAAAACCTAATGCAGGTAACTGTTAGTAAAAAATGCATCCCTTTATCGAAGCTTTCAATTAAACTATGTATGTTTTTCCTCTTCCTAATGATGGATCACAAACAAGAAAGCTCCAAACTTTAATTGATCACAAACAAGAAAGCTCCAAACTTTAACTTCAATTAGAATTTTGAAATTTTCCATATAGATGGTTGATCTTGAAATACTTGACCAACAAACAACTTTTTTATTTGCTCATTACACATATCCACTTTAATCCTTCAGAGCCACGCCTTGTATCAATCAGCTGCCTATTTTTCTTATATGCAAGTTTCCCATCTTGGGGATTCTCATACTGCTCCCTCTCTTTCTATAATGCAAGAAGTAGATGAGTATTAGACATGTTAAATAAATGAGCTATGCAAGTTTACTGTACTATGTCTATATTAGCAGTTAAACTATAGAAATCTACCCATAGATTACCATCTCTAATTCTATGTAGCTAACACATTGCCAAGCATCAGAGCTCTTGATATGGCACAAGAATAGAGCAAGTTTGCATTTCTATAATTTCATATTTCAATACATATGTTGAAGGATGCAACAAGGATCAATCAACTCTCAGTTGTGGAGGTCAAATAGTAATTTAATTTAAATATAGGAGATTGGGCAGTAAACCTATAATTTGTACAAGCCAAAAATAAAAATCATGTACTTATGACTGTAAGCAACCTAGATACCCTCTATAAGAGAACACAAAATTGTGCCAAAACAAATACCAACCTAATGTAGAAACCTTTTCTCACAATTCAAACATTCTAGCTTGGATAACAATTTTGATTTCTTTGACAAGACCTTAAGCCTAAACAATAATGTTTTGTCACTTTTTCTTTCACCTTTTCCTACCTAATCTAGGAAATTTTAAATGATATCTAGTGGAACCATTTTCAGACTATGTATCTATTTCTTGTGTAGAATAATCCTTGAAGGAAATCATCTAGCTAGAGAGATAAGCATAGATTCAATTACGTTAAAGAACATTGGAACATCAACACTATTTTGAGTTGAAAATGTATATCAACACAGTATGCACAATAGGAGTTTATTGTTTGGCTTGCAAAGCCAACATTACCACCTGCCTAGCAGTTCCCATTTAACTTATTGGGATGAGTATGTTACAAAAAGTAAAGCAAGAAATGGTTGAAATCTTATAGGACCAAGATATAAATGTGTTCCTTTTGTAGGTTTGACCTAGGGTAGACATTATGAAGATCCAAACACTTTCCATCTCTGACATCCAACCTGTATTAACAAGAAGTTTACTCAGTTCCAATGTTCACCAAACATACCAAAATATAGTAAGCTTTGTTCAACCAGATTTATTCACAAAAAGTATCATGAATGAAATGCATTGCAAGTCATTGGCATAAAGCTTATAAAGGCTTATTTGTATAGGATATAAAAGCACAAGGAATTTAGCAAATATAGTAAACTAATGATGCTCCTTAATCCTGAATTAATTCCTATAAAAGAATCGAGTCAGGGGAAAGAGCATGAGACGAATAAAATGCAAAGGTAAGGGGAACACAACATCTAAGAAAACCAAAGACAACTTTAAATAATTAAAACTTATATTGCAATTGTTGGTCAATCTTTCAGTTTTAAGTGAGAAATCTGAGTATAGAAATACCATTCAAGAATTACACTATTTTTCTATTTGTTATTGCTAGCTAGATATAATCAGCTCAGACATACTTCAAATATTTCCTTATATTTTAGAAAACAATATTTTAAAGGTCATTGTGTAGAGCTTCTTCAATTTATTTTTAAAATCTCTTTGGATAGAGAGAGTTTGTTTTTTTGTTTCTTTTAATTTATTCATAAGAATACATAATATATGAAGTGTTTATTGCACAAGTATAAGATGTATGATAAAAATGGCTATTAAAAGTGAACTCACCAATAGAAAAATGGTTGCACTGTGTCACTTTCAAACCAAGCATCATAACAAAAATGTATATTAAGCCCATACCAAAGTCGCGGATCAATCTTTATACACCAAAGAAACAATCAATATAAGACATTATGTAGCATCTATCATTCAATGCCATCTTAAGTAAGCATATAACAATCCATCTTGTTTCCTACTTTCCTCCATCATCTCATTCTCACTGAATCTTTGTTATTAAAGACTGGCCCCAATAGAGTCTACTGTGAAGACAAGATACATATATACTATTTATTGTTTACTCAATTTAGTTCAATGTAATATTACACTAAATTCATTGTCAAATGGTCAAAACTTAAAATGAGAATTGATAAAGAACTTACAACCTCCATCTAGTGCTGGAAAGCTAGTTTACGAGCATTTTCATCTTTTGATATACCCTTGCCCACCTATGAACAAGATCATAAACATTACATCCAGAAGTCAAACCAATCAACATCAAGCTCATGTTATAGACAAAGCTTGTCTCAACACTGCAACCACAACCATAAAAACATACAGACTCTGGAATTATTAATGATCTAGCAAAAACTGAGAGGAGTGGCATCTAGTACTGTCCCAACTTAAATCTAAAGGCGACTTCTAGTAAAAATACCATAGTGTATTCAAAGGGAAAAAAAACCAAACCCCAATTTGAAAAAGGGAAGAGGCCCATAAATTTTAATTATAATAGTTGGAAACACATTAAAAGATTGCATTGAAATTCATAAAAATTGAAGCAGAGGCAACAGGGTTGACATAATTAAAGTAAGCCACAAATAAAGCACAAATGCATACCTGTTGATCCATGGATGTAGCGATCCGTTTGAGGCGGAGATACGTGATGAACGTAGGGTCACTGGCGGGTATGCATGGTAAGCAATGGAAGTAATCCCTTTGTATCAGTTCGTCTCATGAGGAGGAGCAATGTTATCAAAATGAAAATATGCAGAGAGCATTTTTGATTTCCCCAACTGGGCACCCATAATCTGGATATATGATTCTCCATAACCTTCAAACCAGGCAAGGAGAAAAGGAAAATGAAACTCAGGGCACTATTATAAATCGCGCATCTGAAGTTAAGAAATGCCAGGGCCTGAAATCATCCTGGGTAATAATGTATGAAGCTACTTGTAACGGTAGGGTTTTAAATCATTGCATTTGAAGCTACTTGTAACTTCTTTTGGTAATACTATTTTTGGCTCACATGAATTGTAGGCTAAGCAATCAAAGAAGCTTGGAAGCAACTATAGAAACTACTGCAGAGTTCCTAAATGCAGCAGTTAAGTCGGTGTTTGTTGGGGGTCCAAAGCTCAGGGTTGTTAAGGCAAAAGATGCATTTGGGGAATTGACAGATGCTTCAGGTTATGTTGTGACTACAATTCCATCTACTAAGGGGTAGGTTTTAGAGACACATGCACACTACATAGGAACTTACTGGGGTGCAATCAGTACTGCAATCTATGTTGAAATAGTTGAGTGTGTAGATGCATATTTATTTGTAGGGCCCATTTTCAATGACTTTAGTTGAGTGGGATATTCACTACTCTTAAAGAATGAGAAAGCTTTAATTGTGTAGCCTAATAGGGTAACTATCACAAATGGACCTACTTTTGGCTATGTACTAATGAAAGACTTCTTAGAAGCCCTTGCAAAGAAGTTGAAGCACAACGCAACAACCTTTGAGAATTATCAGTGTATCTTTGTACCTAGTGGTCTTCCTTTGAAAGGTGCTCTAAATAAGGCTCTTAGAGTCAATGTGTTATTCAAACACATTCAGGTAAGATTGTAAAGAATCCCTCCATATTATGAAATAACTTATGATCAGTCGATAATTCAATTATTGATTTTGTTCTTATTCTTTTATATTAATGGATAAGAACTGCTTGGTTGCAAGCCATGCTATCAGATGTTATAGCTGTCATTGCTGAAACTGGTGACACTTGGTTCAATTGCCAAAAGCTTAAACTCCTAGAGAAATGAGCATAAATTAAAAGCCCTCTCAATACTCTTTCCCTTGAAGAAGTTCATAAAACTATAATACCTTGTTTATTGTGCTGATGAGTTTTAACATGTTGCCTCTATGTTAAAACTTTGAACTAAAAATAATTCCTACAATGTATTGCAATTATTCATGCCCCTATTTGGAATTAGTTATCAGGTTTAGTCTGAAAAATAAATAGAATAGATCTTTTTTGCTTTTATAAAATTAAAAATTTTAATGCGAAGGTTGAGAATCTGAGATTGTGGTTAAGATCTTGTGTAGAACAGAAATTGTGTACATGCCCAATAGTCCTCTCATGCTTCTATAAATGCACCATATTACAAAGCATGCTATTCTACATATGGGTTATGTTAAAAGTCTATAATTCACAATGAAACTATGATATTGTTTCCCTTACAAGTGATATTTTATTCCAATAACCAACTACAATATTTAGTATAAAATGGGAGTCCCTTTTTCCCAAGACCAGTAACTTATGATGTTATTTTTCTATTCTTGGGTTTGTGCCAGTGTTGAATGATTTAATCTAATGCTGATTTTACAAGTATCAGTTCCAAATGCAGTATGGATCAATTGGTTGGTCAGTTGGAGCTACACTGGGATATGCTCAAACCACTCCAAATAAGCAAGTCATTTCTTGTATTAGTGATGGAAGCTTTCAGGTGTGGATGAAAAGATCTTTCTTTCATGAATATGTAATTTTTGAGTACTAAAGAAAAAACTATTTGGGTATGTGCAAAATCATCATGGAAAAAACAAGCCCTTAAGTGGTGAAAATTTTAGAAAATCAGAGTTGTGTAAAAGGCAACTTGACGAAAATTGAATATCTATATTATTTCCAAAAATATAAAAATAGAATCTATATAAATTGAATGTAGTTTTAAACTACTAGGCTTATATTTTAAAAAATAAAATCTATTTGGTGAAAATTTGAAATTTCAATGCAAAGAGTAATTTAAATTTTAGGAAAAAAATAAGAAGTAGGTGTCTATCTAACTATCCTAACCACAATAAAATGATAATAATTTTTATAAGATTTTATAGATATATAAGTAGAAGATTCATGTGTCTCATGCATTTTACATTTCTTTTATAATTTTTTTCTAAGCAAAATAATTAATTATGATTTTTATTACAACTTTTAAAAAATATAAAAACTCTCAGATGTCTAACCACCCTTAACCTAGTCAAAACTTCATGATTTTTTAATTTTTTTTTAATTCTATAGTATGTGAAGCTACAGAATGCGACAATATGCTCTCGTGATTCAAAAAATGTGATACCGCTTTGAAAAGCTATAGATGTTTTTCAATCCATTCATCACCAAGACTTTAGTCATAATCTCGTGTACTAAATGAATAAATAATAATATTTTATTAAATTCAAAGTAAAGAATAATTTATATTTGATGGAAAAGTTGATAATCTCTTTAAAAAATTATTTTTCATTTCATCAATTTTAAAAAGAAACAAGTCGTCACCACATACCCATCATACCACTTGGGTCCATCATGATCATGGACACACTCATTTATAGAATTTATAAATATTGAAACACAATGGTAAATGTAATTATCTACCTTCTTCAAATATTTATTACTATTAAAAGGTGTACCATCTTATTTTGACTTTGTAACCATTTTATGTATTGTTAAGTCTATAATGCTATGATTGTCATTTTATAAATACTTGTGTTCTTATCTTCATTGAACATAAGATGTTTTAAAGATGCATGAAAAATATGAATTCTAATTTCCCATGAACAAATATATTAATCATTGTTTAACATTTGAACCACCCACTATAGCTCCTCGTAGGAACTAATAAACAAGCCATACATTAACCACAACATATCATATCTTTAAACCTTTCTACACACAAAGTTCCATACCTAGAGTTTGGAACAAAAGGCAACCCCTTCAATGCCTACATTCCTTCAACCTCCTTATTCAAGGACATAACTCTTTGCATCATATTGGGCTTAATCCAAGACAAATCATGAAGACCTGCAAATAGAACAACCCAAAAAATTAACCCATCTCATAAAAAAAGCCATAAACCACAATGCAACAAACATCCATAGCACAAATCCTTGCAAACCTAGAAAAAAAACTTACATTTTTCCTTGGGAAAATCATTCCCCTTCTTGACTCCCATGAAATCAATAGTCACCAACTTTCATCCCAACATTCCTGAAACCTTGCTTGCCCTAAAAGATCAAACCATAAAATATTGAATCACTAAAGCTTGTCTTACAACACAATAAATCTATGTGGGAGAAAAAATCAAGAATTATATAGTGAGTAATGACGTAACACAAAACATAAAAATGAAAATAAAAAACCCTAGGATTAGAGTTACTTATGTCATCAGAATCTTCTTTCTCTTTGACCTTCTCTTCTTTCTTACCTTTTGCTTTAGGGAAAACAACCCTAGTGACACCACTACCACCACCACCACCAACAATGACAACTATGATACCTCCAGTTGATGAAATAATGCACACTTCTCTCTTCCCACCACTATTACTTCCACCAAATTCCTTCCTTACAACAGACCCAATAAAAGCTCTATTCTCTCATCATCTCAATCAATCCCAACTACAAAACCAACACCTTCATATTACCACCATGCCATAATCACCTAAAAAAAGCTCCAACAATTTTTAGATCTAGATTGATTAAGTATAATAAAGCTAGAGATGGGAAATGGGTACCTGAGTCGAGGATGTTGTTGATGTCATCTGTAGAAGGGGAGGTGTTTCCGCCCAATGTAGCCAACAATATAGCTGCCACAATCTTCATATTAGGTGTTTTTATGTGCTTCTTGTCTTCATTTTCTCCTTTAGAAAATGGGCTTCCCAAAGCTAAAACCATGGCTCATATATAAAACCCTAACTCTTCAATTAATTATTAGATTTAAAAAATCTCACTTTTTTCTGACCTAGAGTGGATGCCAAAAATGTTAAAAACTGGGAAGGCTGATGAAAATTCTAGGAAAAGTTCACACAAATAGCCTATCAACTATTTATTAAAGCACTATTAATGGTAGATAGATATAAATAATTATAGTATTATAGTTAATCACTATATATATATTTTGTTTTTGATAATTTATGCAGTACATAGCTAGAAGTAGCACACATTTATGTCTCTTTAGCAATTATTCATATAACATTTGACAAAAAAAATTATGAATATATATGTCTATCAATTTGAATTAATAGTACATTTGGATGTTGTTACTAAATTTAAAGAATGTGATAATTTAAAAAACCTCCATTGATTCTACAAGAAAAATGTGACTTTAAAGGTAGATTACATTTATTAACATTGATAGTGGTTTTGAAAGATGACTAATACAATCATGCATAATTTTTAAATGCATTTAGGCTATTAATATGTATTTACTATCATAATTAAATTTTATACAAAATCATATTGTGTTATAATTAACACACATACTTGATATTAAAATTTTGACAAGATCATTCAAATACAGATCATTACTTATATTATAACAACATAAAAATACATGAATTTCATGATCATATCTTGTAATAAATTATATTAGTAAATCATATTATATTTTTTTTATAATCAACAATTAAATGATTACATATGATAAAGAACTAATAGCTGAAATATAAATTTTATTGCAATTACAAAGAATACCAAATTAGTATAATAGCACCATGTTGGTTTGGCATGATTGTTCATAAAACAAATAAAAAATGTAATATATGATTTTCATTTCTTTTATTTTTTTGATAGAGTACTATTCAAATGAGAATGGTTCTTATATTCTCAAAGAATTTGAGGGAGGTAATTGAATTTTAACTCAACCTTCTCTACATAATTAATATCTATTTCAATAGTTTCTAACATGAACCCTTGAAATTTGTACATTGTTGAATCACATTTTATTTTGACAATGATTTATGCATAATTATCTCTTCTAATATGTACAATTGGGACAAATATTATGTTACTAATGCTTAATTAAACACCAACATAATTAACATCTTATAAAATCAGATTTGAAGACAAGTTTGTTACTCAAATACCCTAACAATAGTCTCAAGTGCCCCATTGCCCCATTAACTAGGGTAACATACATCACAAAAAGTATATGCCAATAGAAAATCTCAATACAAGATAAAACCATTTTTTTCCAAGATGATCATCATATCAACATCATGTGGCCCTATATTTACAATTTATGCAAACTATGGAAAGGTAGCATCATAAAGAAAAGTGTAATCATAAAATATGCAATTTCTACTATATTAATTATAAATAAGCACTAAGAACATGGTAGATCTCTCAATAATAAAAAAATATAGTTTTATTATAAATATTAAAAGAAATTTGAGATAATATAAATAATCACATATGGTTCTTTGTATAATTTATAATTAATCTAAAATAAAGTAGGCCCCAATAATTAATAATGATTTATTAATAATTATAAGAACATATCACCAACTATTTATGAAAATGATTTTTAAAAGATAAATAAAAAATATTTTCCTTCTTATAGTAGAGATTAATACATGAAAGGAAAAACACACATAGAAACCAATAATAATTGGAGAGACTATTTATATTTTTAAATTAAAGAAATAATTCATCCTTGTCATGGTGATACTTGCTGATTATTTGTATGGACCATTTAATTTTACACCTATTTTGAGAGAATATCTTAATAGGTTCACATATCAACAAATGGAATAATCATTTGTGAAAGATGGGTTCCTTCTCCTGTATCACTACTCACTTATCTATACATATTCCTTAACATTTATCCCTTATATTATCTATATATAAATATATTTAAATGTATTCAACAAAACTGTATATTTATTATGCCTATTCATTCACCCATTATTATACATTTTAGAATGTAAGCTTTACATTTTCTATGTTCTATGTGATTTTTGTTGGTGTAAGATCAATACCATAAAATTGGATATAAACCTTGAATTTATATTATTTAATTTCAATTTTGGCCAACCATTACTACTTCTCTTCTTTTTTTAGGCCAACTAAACACATGTTTATTTATGTATTATCTAATCAATAATAGAAAATAAACTAATATAAAAAGTGTGGAAAATGAAATGATATTATCTCTAAGAAGAAAGGAAGAAAAATGATAGAAAATCCCTAAATATTATTTAAAGGAGAAATAATATTTATGTGATTTTTAATAAGATAGAGGAGAAAGGAAATTGTTGTCACCAAGAAGGAAGAGGAGTAACAATGGATAAATTTCTTAAATATGATAAAAAAAGAATAATTTTTATAGGAATTTTTATAAAATAGAGTAGAGAAGGAATTGTTGTCTCCAAGAAGAAAATATAAGCATCAATGGATAAGTTACAATTATTGGGAGATCCCAAGAGAAGTCATGTTTGTCTATAACAAGAGAGACCAAAGAAATTTTTTATTATAAACTCATCTAAGAAATTGGCACATGGATATAAAAAATTAACAATATAATAAAACATCTAAGAACCATAAAATAATTCTAGTTCTAATGTTGTAGCCAAAATATTAAATTAAGAAAACAAAGCCTTGAATAAGAATAAAATCAAAGAGAATGGGGAAATACGAAATGCGCAAGTGATGATCCAACAAGTATCCAAGAGGGCGAAAAGGAATAAATATAAAAATAATCTGATTAATAAATGATTAAAAATAATAATTTGATTGACTAGTTATAGGAGCTTTAATGGATCCCTAAGGGTCTTTTATAGATAAAATAAGAATTATTAGTGAGGGAAAATATGGAATTAGGGTTTGAGTCATCAAAAAGAAAATTAAAAACTCATTAGATTTTTATTATTAGGGAAGAAGCTATAATTGTAGAGATCTCTTCAAAATTATAGATTAGTCTAACCATAATGGAAAAACAAATTAATAAAAGCATAACAATATAGAATCAAAGATAAAGTTTAGAAAAATATAATAATGGAAAATAATTAAGAAATAGGCTTCATGAAACCTAAAAATTACAACTAAAATGGACATGAAAAGTGAGTGTAATGTGGATATGTGCAAGACCACGATGGGCCAAAATGTGGCGATATGGTGGGTATGTAGTTGATGACTTTTT
>VDFB02268224.1:0-84759 GCA_007258455.2 Sequoia sempervirens | reverse complement strand
AGGCCAATAACAATATTTCTACAGCTGAGTCAATGTTTTGTTTACCCCAAAGTGTCCTGCAATCAATGAGGTATGTGCTTCTCTAATCACCTGTGCTTGTTCATCTTTTGGAACACATAATTTACCCAAGTGATATAATAGTTTATCTTGCACATAATAGTCTTTCTCTTCTACATATTTACCATTCATTAAAGCAGCATAGATATCCTTAAAGTTCTTATCATTAGCATATTGTTCTTGAAAACTTTCATGAACCATAGAACTATTCTGAAGGATTATCAAACCATTCATCATAGGAGGTCTAGAGAGCATATCTGCTACTTTTTTATGGGTACCTTTCTTATACTTAATAACCAAATGAAACTGTTGTAGAAAACCCATCCACCGAAAGTGCCTACTTTGTTGCAGTTTAGTTTGTGAGTGCAAATACTGAAGTGGCTGGTGATCAGTGTGGATTACAGTTTCTTTCCCCATTATGTAATGTTTCCATTTTTTAACACTCTGAACTAAAGCATAAAGTTCTTTATCATATGTGGGATAGTTACTTACTGCTCCTGAAAAAGTTTCAGAGTGGTAGCAAACTGGTTTACCTCCTTGCATGAGTATTGCTCCCATGGAAAATCCACTCGCATTTGTCTCAATCTCAAATGGTTGATGTAGATCTAGTAAGGCCAAAACTGGTGCGGTGCTCAACTTTCCCTTCAAAGTGTCAAAAGCCTTATGTTGTGGACCTCCCCACTAAAAATTTGCTCTCGTACTGGTTAATGCATGCAATGGTGATGCTATATAAGAGAAATTTGCAATAAATTTTCTCCAGTACTGAACTGCACCTAGAAAACTTCTGACCTCTGTGACTGTACTTGGCTTAGGCCATTTTACAATAGCTTCGACCTTCGCAGGGTCTACTTTCAATTGACCACCCCCTACGACATAGCCTAAGTACACTAAGGATGTCTTAGCAAATTCACATTTAGACATCTTTACATACATTTTTTCTTTTCTCAATACATCAAAGACTTTCTTTACATGACTTACATGATCTTCCCAAGTTCGACTGAATACAAGGATATCATCTAGATAGACTATGACAAAATCATCAATAAAAGGATGAAAGACATCATTCATGACTCTCATAAAAGTAGCTGGTGCATTACAAAGCCCAAAAGGCATAACCAACCACTCGAATAGTCCCTGTTTTGTCTTAAATGCAGTCTTCCAGATATCATCTTCTGCAATTCTTATCTGATGATAACCACTTCTCAAATCTAACTTAGTAAAGTAAACTGCATGTTTTAACTGATCAAGTAAATCATCTATTCTGGGAAGAGGATACCTGTTCTTTACCGTTATCTTGTTCAAGGCACGATAGTCGATGCACATCCTCCAAGTTCCATCTTTCTTTGGAACCAAGACAATTGGAGAACCGCAAGGAGAAGTACTAGGACGAATAACTCCTTTTTCCACCAACTCTTGAACTTGCTTTTTAATTTCCTCATTCTGCATAACTGATAAACGGTACATGCCGATATTAGGAAGTGGCACATCCTGCTGTAACTGGATTTCATGCTGTATCTCTCTCTTGGGTGGTAACCCCTTCGGTTCTTGAAACATGTCATCATAAGCGGAAATAATTTTGACCATTTCAGCTTTATGTTTTGGGTCACACCCCTTGAATGCCTCAGATTTATCATCTTCTTTGGCTTTTACAAGCATTAGTACAAAGTTTTTACTTGAGTTGACCAACCTCTTCATTTGACCAGCATTAACTAGTGTAAGATTAGTCTTCACCTTATGTGCCCGTACAATGTATTCTACCCCATCTTTAAAAAGATGATACTTATTCTCCCCTATAAAAGATTGCTTTTCTGTCATAAAGATAAGGACTCCCTAACACAAGCCCACAAATATCCAAAGGGACCACATCTACTTCTACCTCATCTACAAAGTTTGCAGTGATAGCAAATCTCAATTTACACTGTTTAGTTACTTTTAATTGTGCATCATTGCAAACCCATCCAAGTGGATATGGTTTCAGATGAGGTGTTGTAGCCAAATTAAGTTTCTTTACAACTTCTTCAGATATTAAGTTGACTTGTGAACCCGTATCAAACAGAGTATCAATCTTAGTGTGTTTTGTTACAACACGAATGTGAAACAATTCATTTCTTTGCTTATCAACCTTAGGAGAAGATTCTTTACTTGTACTTGCATTGGCATTAGAAAAACTTGCATCAGATGAGAGAGATATACCTTTCCCTTTACCTTGGATTCCGGTAGCAACAATCTTTGTCTCATCTCCGGAGTCAGAACCAAGATCCTGTTGAATCACTGCAGTAGTCTTCTGCTTGCCTTTATTACCTCCATATCTTTTCGGCCTCAACTCAGGATGAAGCTTCCAACATCTCGAATCATCATGCCCCTCTTTCTTGCAATGGGAGCATGTGGGTTTCTCACCCTCTTTCTTAGTTGTAGCTGTCTTCTTCCCTTTGCCTTTATCTTTGTCTTTTTCTTTCCCTTTAGACTTACCCTCAAACTTAGATGGCTTCTTGGAAAAGTTGTCACTAAAAGTGTTCTTACCCCTTGACTCTATATGAGTAGCTTGAACAGACACCTCGTCTAGATTGTTGGGACTCAACATCAAAATAGTGTGCCTAAGGTAAGAATGTAAACCACCAATATACTTAAGTAATGTGTCTTGGGTATACAAGGGAACATTTAGAGCAATGGCCCGTTTCCTAAACTCATGAGTATACTCCTGGACAGACTGCCCCTTACCTTGCCTAAAGGTTTGCCAATTCATGGTTAACTGTTGCATGTAACCTAAAGGGTAGAATTGTTTCCTAAGGGCAGCAACAAACTCCATCCAAGACATATTAACTTGACCATGGCGAGCAATTTCTTCACGAGTTTTACTCTCCCACCAGGTGAGAGCTGTACCTCCCAACCAGAGAGTTGCTAATTGAATCCTAGAAGCATCTTCTACTAGGCCTTGTATCCTACAGTATACTTCTACTTGTTGGACCCAATCGTCTAACTTCTCAGCATTTAACTCCCCACAGTATTTAGGTAACTCAAATTTTACATCAAGCTTAATTACAGGCTTAGACTTGCTCTTAAATGGATTTACATTAGAAGAAGGAGAAGGAGGAGAAGAAGAAGGAGGAAGAAGAAGAGGGAGAAGATGGAGGAGAAGGAGTTTCTGGAGCTTTCTCCTCTGTGTCTTTCTGATCTTCCTGCTTCTCATGCTTTGAAGAACCTCCCTTTTCATGCTTCTTCTTTTCAGCATAAAGTTCGTCCACCATCGCCTTCATGTCAAGAAATAGCTTCTGGAAATCCTTGTCACTAAGCTCTGAACTTTGTCCACCTTCTTTCGCTTCCATCTGTGACGGTTGATTAACTCTTCGTCTTCCGATTTCAGGATTGTATTCTTCGAGTTCTCCTTCGCCTCATTGCAACCTGGATCTCGTTAGCATTCAAATTGCAATACAAGCCACACACAAAGCTCTGATACCAACTTGATCTATTTAGGATCTAGGACTAATTGCTTACAGAATGCGTAACGTAAAAGATCAATTATTACAACGATTAATATAAATGATTACATAATTAAATGCTCAAATGAATAAATGAACATAACATTAAATAAATGCCAAGATAATAAACTGAGAAAGAAAAGAGAGAAGAAATAGAGAGACAAAACCACAATTGATAACGGAGTTCGTCCCTAAGGACTACGTCTCCGGGTCCCTCTCCAACGGAGTGACCGATCCGATTATACTCCAAAATTAGTTACAATTGAGACAGCATCATCCCCTTCAAGCACATCAATAGCACAGCATCACTTCGACGTACAGGAACAATACAATTCATCTCTCGAGCATTCTCTCGTTCTCCACCTGGACTTGGGAAATTCAATCTTAACCCCTCTTTTTATACATAAAATTTGCCTAATTAGGCTTAACCATCAAAATAAATGCTCAACTTCCTCTATCAGCTCGTATCATCCTCTGATATCTCCATTTAATTTGTTGGTTTTGATTGTTGGAGGTAGTTTTACATTTTTGTGGCTTAAAAGCCATTTTGTTATAGACTCGGCTGGTAAATCTTTAACAAAATTAAACTAACTCCCAATATAAACTAGGAGCCATCGGTGGTGTATCGGCGTGTTAATCTTTTGCTAGTTGGGTGGTCGGCGGTTCCAACCCCGCCGACCACGTTTTACCACTAGCTATGCAAAATCAAAACAATAAAACAAACTGGTGGATAAATATAGTTAGGTATCTGTTCGCGGGCGTAACGGCTACTGGCCGAGCCGTTTGGGAGAAGATCTCGGGGTCGAATCCCCTAACTACTTTTGTTAAAACAAACTTCACATCCTCGACCGCCGAAGACTATTCACAGGGACACGTGTCCGATTATCATTCGCCGTATATGCTGACTATATCGCCTGCGTGTCACTGTCAAAGCCATCCACGTGTCGACCTCTCATTCGCCGCAGGTGCTGACCGAGCCGCCACGTGTCCGATGACTGGACTGTTGTCTGTACCATACGACTGGACACGTGTCACATTGTGATTGGTCCGTACCAATGACTCACCTGCCACGTGTTTCGGCCGAATTCGTCCATGTGGATTCCATACAGTACGGACGATCTGCTGACGTCACATCTGTACAATCAGCTAGAAAGTCAACTCAAAACTTTGACTGCTTGTATCTTGAGCATGCGACGTCGGATTTCGACGAAACGAACGCCGTCAGAATCGTCTCGACGAGCTCTTCACGATGACGCCGATTTCGTCGATTTCTGAGATGATTTTTCACCTTCTGGACGCCCCTGAAGCCAGTTTGACTGGAAGTTTGACTGGCCGTAATTTGCAATAAATGGAGTCCTTTTCGCCTGCTCAAGTTGTGTTGGAATCAAACGCCGTTTCTTTCTGATGAAGTTAGAACTCGAGTATTGGGAACACTTCAATTTTCACCGAAATTAGTCCCCGACGTATTTGTACTCACAAATAATAGTTTTTTGTTTGTCTTTGTTTCCTCCACACTTCTTCAGCCTTAGTTCTAGATGCAACTTCCAACACTTTGAGTTATCATGCCCCTCCTTCTTTCAATGGAAGCATGTGGGATTTTCACCCTCCTTCTTGATGGTTGCTATCATTTTACTTGTTTCTTTGCCTTTGGATTTACCTTCAGGCTTAGATGGCTTCTTGTCAGACTTTTCATTGAAAGTATTCTTACCTCTTGACTCCAAATGTGTGGCTTGTACACATACTTCATCCAAATTAGTAGGATTTAAAACCAAAATGGTATATGCCTTAAGAGTGAAGACCACCTGTATACTTGATCAATGTGTCCTGGGTGTATAGTGGAACATTAAGTGCAATAGCCCACTTCCTAAATTCGTGAGTATAGTTTTGGATAGATTGACCCTTACCCTACCTAAAAATTTTCCAATTCATAGTTAATTGTTGCATATGGCCTAAGGGATATGGTTGTTTTTTAAAGGCAACTTTAAACTCCATCCAAGTTAAATTGACACTACCATGTCGATCAATTTATGCCTGAGTTTTACTCTCCCATCGGGTGAGAGCAGTTCCTCCCAACTGAAAAGTAGCTAATTGGATTTTAGAAGCATCATCTAAAAGACCTTGAATCCTATAGTATACTTCGACTTGTTGAACCCAATCATCTAATTTCTCAGCATTTAACTCTCCACAATATTTAGGTAGTTCAAACTTTACATCCAACTTGATTACAGGCTTATGTGCACTTTTAAAAGGATTAGCAGAATAAGTAGAATTAGAAGGAGAAGATGGAGAAGATGGAGATTGAGGAGTTTTTGGAGGCTCTCCATCACCTTCTTCTCATTTCCCTTTGTCCTTTTGATCTTCATCATCCTCACTTTTCTCGCTTTGACGATCCTCCTTTTTAACGCTTCTTTCATTTTTGTTTTTCCTGATAGAGCTCTTCCACCATAGCCTTCATGTCGAGAAAGGATCGTTCTCATCAAGCTCAAAAAAATTTCCAGCTTCTATCTCTTCCATCTTTGGTGGTGGAAAATTTCTTTGTTTACCGATCTTAGGATTGAACTCTACAAGTGTGCATTCACCTTGTCAGCTCCTAGATCGTGTTAACATCCACTTCTGCAAACACTAGTCGAACATAGCTTTGATACCAACTTGATCTATTAGGATCTATGACAATTTCTTAGTGAATGTTAATTTAATGTAAAAGAGAAATTCAATGTCTTAAGCTTAATCTAAAATGCTTTTAAAAAAGACATTAAAATGATTAGAAAAATAGAAATATGAGAACATAAAAGAGAAGAAAGACAACAAATTGATAACAGAGTTCGCCAAATGGCTACGTCTCTGGGTCCCTCTCCAATGGAGTGACCAATCCTTGATTATGCTCCAATTGCTTAATTACAAAGCACCTTCAACCTGCTCCAAAGTCTTTTACAAAGCCTCCTCGAATGATGATGAAGTGAAGAAAATTTCCCCTCCTAAAAGTACAAATAATCTTGGCTTAAAGCCTTGATTGCACAGAGTAGAATAACCTCATCATCAAATTCTCAGTTCCTTCACCATTGCCCTCCCAAGCCCAAAATCCCCTATTTAAATACCATTACATATGCTATATGAGGATTAACCAACATATTTCCTCATATCTCCTAAACTAGGCTTCAAAAATCTAATTAAAGCCTTACAAATCTTATAACCCCCTTAAAAATTCTTTAAAACCCTTAAATATTCTTTAAAAATATTTTAAATCCCCTTAAAATCTTATAAAATCAAGCTATTAAAATTTAAAAGGTTTTTTATAGTTTTGAATGTTATCCTTGGGGGGTTCAAGTTCAACCCGAGCCCATTTTTTATCGATCCCCATTATTTTTTTATCTTAAATAATAGTCTTTGCTATTTATCCTCGAAGAAGCCGCGAGGTGCAATGGTCGAAGCAGTGATCAAGGGGGGGAGGTCAGCAGTTCAAACCGTCGCCCCCCCAAATTGGCTCTCATCTTCTATAACTAAAAATGGCAACAACTATATATCTGAGGACTTAGGTTGGTTCAATGGTGAAGCTTGAAGTTTGCAGGTGGGAGGTTGGGGAATCGACCCCCACCCCCAACAAAATTTTTAATGGCGTTGATGCACACATCAACATAAGCCATTGGGAGGCCACATGGCACCTAGCTAATGGGCCACATGGCCTAATTTCATTCGATGCATGTGACATGTGTCACAATTTGGTTGGAAATCATACTACCATGTGTCAACCGCTAAACATGCCACATCACCTACAACATTGGATGCCATGTCAGCATGCTGACGTCAGCAATGGTACTTTGGTCAACCTCTTTACCCACAAACTTTGACTGGTCATAAATTATGTGTACGAGCTTCAATCAACATGATTCAAGTGACATTGGATTCGTGGTGATGAGCTCTTTGACGTGATGCCATTTTTTACTATTTTTAAGATGATCAATTTTTTAACCTAGAATCTCCATCTGGAACCCCTATTTTGACTGAACTTTGACTAAGCATAACTTGGGCATATGAACTCCTTTTGAGATGATTCAAGTTATGTTGGGTTCATATTGGATAGCTATTTAACATGGTACCAATTCTTGGAGCATCTAGAACAATTGAATTTTTGGTGAATATATCCACTTGGATCAAATTGAGTGAAAATTTGGAATTTTGGGTTGATCTCTCGACAAAGATTCAACATCAATTCAACTCAAAGAGGACTAGAAAGCTTAGATGTCTGATGTAGATAGATTTGATGATGTATAGACAGTCATCGGCCATGGGTAACCTCATGCATATTTTGATATATCACACATATTTGATACTTGGATAGAAATGTTAGTAAAGATAGAAGAATAAGAAGAATGGATTAACCATTGATTTGGAGATTGATTCAGAAGTCCAACAAGTCCATGATTCTTCAAGACATTATTAGATTATGGTGATGAGAGTGATGATTTTCTCATTTATGGGATTGGGACTCTCTGTCATTCCTTATTTTTGATATAACACAGACATAATGCATCATGGTATTGATAACCAGGATGTCGTTGTATCTAGTGTGATGGAATTTGACTCTGCAAACAGATAGGACAATCCTTATTCACACCTTGACACACAAAAACCTCGTTGGGATGTAGTTGAGAAGTTTAGAATATCTTGGACCAAAGCATACACAATAGTCAACAATTTACTCTAAACGGCCTCCCTACACACAACTAAGCAAGTATGCACCAAGATTATTTTACAAGAATACCCCACAAGTACAAAAAAGAAGATAATGATCAATTCCCCATTCCTTTCTCTCTAAATCATTTAGGAATCATCAAGAGGTCATCAGAATGGGTCAATAAGATAAATCATAAGAAAAGATAAAAAAACAAATAGTCAATGTTATTTATATCTCTTGCCAAAAGGTGTAATGTGTTTTGAGGATAAATATGCAAAACGATTGCCAATGATAATGCCCATTGTAGGAAGGATGCATCCTAGGACGTGTTATTAGATGTTGGAGGGTTGATATGTTGTTTGAAAGGTCATTGATATAAGGTTCAATTGACATGTTTGATAATGATCAAGAGTTTGATTTTTGTGTTTAAAGGTTCTACTTTTGTTGATTGTTGTACTCATTTCTTGTTTGTGTTACCAAAGTTTGAAGATGATGATCGATTTATTATGGATAGAATTTTATTGTAGGTGCAATCGAAATGGGATGGGTGATTTTGAATTTTTTGGAATATTTCAATGTTTTTGGTATTTTTGAAGTGTTTTGAGGTTGTTTTTGGTCTTTTTGAATCTTTATGTGAATGTTAAGGTTTTTGATTATTGGAGTTCGTGTAAGGTTTTCCAAGGTTTTCCAATGTTTTTGAGTTTTCAATATTCAAATGTTTTTGTGTTTTCTAATATTTCAAATGTTTTGGGGTTTTCTGAGTTTCGACCAAGAACCTAACCTAAAAGATTATCCTAGGGGCCTCAGGGGCTTATCAAAGATGAGCCTTGCATACGTTATACATGAAGAGACCATGTATTTTGACTGACTTGACTTTTTTTATGAGAAATGAACATTTAATGGATTGTCATTTTATTATGATGGACTCCTAACCTAAAGTGTCTTGAGGCCACATCAATGATGGCCTTGCCTACGTTCAAGCTTAGAAACAACATAATTCGACAAGACAATGTTTTTTATTTTTTTGATGTTTGACTTGTTTTGGGATTTTGATGTATTATGAATGTTTTGGAGTTTGACTTTACAATTTTTTGAATGTTTTTGGATTTTAGCTGTACAAGATTTTGATGTTTTGGATTTTTGATTTTGTAAGTGTTTTTGGATTTTGATGAGATTTTATGAGTGTTTTTAGGATTTTCAATGAGATTTCCAATAACCTTAAGATATACCAGAACCCAATCTGATCCATAACAAATTTCCCCCAATGTGATGCAATAAACTACCTCGATATAAGCAGAACAAACTGACCTTAGGAATATGCCAAGTAGTACTAAAGGGATACAATACTTCACAATATCAAGCTATGATATGGACGCATAAGGGTGATGGAATAAATATGATAAATGATGGGATGGATGAATGTGATGCAAATAATGATAGGATAAAGGGCCAAAGATAGATGGAGATGCTTTATTTATGCAAGGTTCCTGTTTGCTCGGTTTTCACCAAGGTACTTTCCCAAAGCATCACCGAAGTGGTTTTCACTAGAGGATGATTTTTTTCTTGACTATTTTCAATCCTTTTTCCTTTTTTTTTTTTTGATCATTTTTTTTAGATTTGTTGAGATTTACACCCTTCAAATCTAGGCTTAAAACTTTTTAAGATGCAGACTGTTGATTGGATCCTAAAAGGGTTCACCTTTAGGCATTGATAATTGGTAAGCTCCTGATCCATAGCTCACTATGACAACAAATGGACCTAACCAATTAGGTTCAAATTTTCCTTTACTGTCCTGATCTAGAAGATTTTTCTAATTTTGCTTGAGAACAAGATTCCCTATCTGGAAAGAACGACTCTTGATCTTCTTGTTATAGCTTTATTTTAGTCAGTTTTGGTATGCTTGTAAATGATTAAGGGCCTCAAGATGACGCTCATCCAAGAATTCTAACTCATTTAGCCAAGATACTCTGTGTTTTTCATCAGTGATCAGATTTTGTAGTGACATTCACATCGAAGGAAGCTTGACCTCAATAGGCAGGATGGATTCCAATTCATAGATCAAGGAGAAAAGGGTTGCACCTATAGGTGTGCAAATATTGGTTCGATAGGCCCATCAGGCAGGATTTAGCTGAGGATTAGTTGAGTCTAGGTTTAGCTAGGGTGCAATTCTAGTTGACAACAACTTTTTGGCATGCCCGGTGGGATTGATCGGACTATTACAGTCCATAGGTTCTCATCCATTGTTGATATTCGATGTGTATATCAATAAGATCAACCTTCGAAGGCAGTATCTCACACACCTGGTGACTCTACAAGTTCAGATCTACTGATTTCAGCAGTCCAGAAGCTTAAAGACTATCAAGGATCAGGATTTAGGTGATATTCTTGGTTCTTTCCTTCACAGAATCCTTCCAATCACCTGGCAACTTTGCTGGTATGTACAAAATTTTCTAAATCAAACCTAGTTTTCTTGATTTAGGAAAGAATTTTATGAAAACTTCAGCTCATTAGAAGGTTCTAATATGTCAAATTGTCAAGGAAATTATGTTCCTACTCCCTCATTCTATCAAAATGTAGTTTTAGAGCCTTTTCAATATATGTATCAAACTGAAAATGTTGTTGGTTTTATCCCAAACAACCATGTAACAGTAGTATATCAACATGCTCAACATGCTTACCTCCCACCCACCCCTGCTCAACCTTCATATCAACATTCATATGTCCAAAATCAGCCTCAAGAAACATCTCTAATGTCAAATTAGTTCAAACACTCTCCCGATTACCTCCAAGATTTGGATGTTGGGGATATAAAGAACAGCATGAATGGCATCAAGGGCACATCGTTAGACTTCACAAAGTAGATAGAAGAGATCAAGAGTTAACAAGAGTATGATCAACAGTAGGAAGAGATGGCTTATCAGGCCTATCTCTATGAGCAAGACTTGTTGATGTAAAGGAGACAATATGAAGAAGATCTTGCAAGGGAGGTTTCAGCCAAAGAAGAACAAATAAAACACTTGCT
Source organism: Sequoia sempervirens (assembly GCA_007258455.2). Lineage (NCBI taxonomy): Eukaryota > Viridiplantae > Streptophyta > Pinopsida > Cupressales > Cupressaceae > Sequoia > Sequoia sempervirens. The sequence continues at coordinate 73,532 of VDFB02268224.1, read as the reverse complement.
TGCACAAGGATAGAGGTATGAAATCCAATCAGCCCATTGCATTCCTAGTTTTAAAATGCCAAATATTTATGAAGCCTTTCCTCTCATACCAATCCAAAACCAGGAAAAGGAAAAGGTTGTAGAATTTAAGCCAATTAAAATTCCAAGTTTCAGGCAAGATAAAGCTCTTAACTCTTCAAATCAACCTCTTAAGCTTGAAATTCCAAGTTTCACAAGCCTTCAACCTTTGCAAGTTGAGGAAAGTAATCAAGTACAGCCTAGTGTAGTTACAGACCAACCCATTGATCAGGATAGCTCACTAATCATGGAGAAGATGAGAAATATAAATCCACTGCATTTAGTTGTAGATTATTACCAATTAGAGCAGCAAAAGATTGAACAGGAGCAAGGAGGTGTAGAGTCCAAACCAATCAAAATTCCAAGTTTTAGGAGTGCTCCTTCAATATAGTAGCCAATTCATAGCTAGGAGCAGTCCATAATACCTCATAATGAACTTAGCAATGAGCATATTTATCCTACTTTAGTAGCTGAAGGTTCTTGTAGTCCCTTTTGTGCCACCAAATCAGAAAAATCAGATGTAGAGCAAGAGGTTGTTGTTGTTTGTACCATCTTATTAGTTGAATATGAGAATGATGCATGTGCAAAGAAGGTTGGTTCATTGGATAAGGCACCAAATGAAGAGGAAGATTCAATTTCTTTGTTTGATCAGTTGTTTAATTTTGATGGTAGTAATGAAGAGAACATACAAATGCTCATCTTACCATTTTATTTGGAGTAGTAAGTAGACATTATGGAACATGATGTGTTGCGGGTTTAAGAGGAGGATGAAGATCAGTATGAACAACAAAATATTGATAACCATTTTGAGGTATCCAGTTGGTACAGTGATGAAGAAGATCTAGAAAGTTTTTCAAAAGAAGAGAGCCCTATTTGCAAAGAAGATCGTGTTCTCCATGGATGTGAAACATCTAACTTTTTTTCATAACTCCCTTTGTGCTACATTGAAGAGGCTAGCAAGGAAGAGATTGAAGCCTCAATTCAGCTAGAAGAGCAAAAGTAAAGTTATGTTTTGGAGGATAACCAACCTATTTTGCATAAAGACAAGGCTAACTACTGGGTTGAGCAAGTAACCAAAACATAACCTATGCTTCAAACTAAAGGTCTTCGTGTTCCTACGAGCATTCAGAAGAGTTGTCATAAAGATGAGGTAAGTACTCCTATACAGAAAAATAAAGAAAATTTTGAAGATGACTCTTTTTGGGATGATTTGGAAGACTTTTGTGCAAGTTTTGATATAAAATCAGCTCATGTAATGAAGAAAAACATGAACTAGTTAGTTGTTGAAGAGGTAAATCATGAAGAATAGGTTAAGGTAGCTTGTTTTGACTCATTTTCAAGAGGTTGTCCTATTGATGCTTTGTTGGGATGAAGCCCTAGGTTCAAGATAACCAACCAAGGCATTCTCTTTTGTTGAGATTATGGATGCACAGTCCTTGAAGCTGCAGTCTTTGATGGAGGACCTTTAAGCCAGGAAAGATAATCAACCACAAAGAAAAGTGTTGCAACTAGGAATGTTGACTAAAGATTCTATTGATATGATATGATTGATATTGGATATATTACAAATGAACAAGATGCCTGATTATATAGGCAAGAGGTAAACCCTAATATGCATGAGATGTTGCCAAGTGTTATAATCTAACAATATGTGACAACATGTGAACCCTATCTAGATGATCATTAAATATTGAGATAAGTTCTAGAAGGACAACTCATCTTCTAGAAGGAATATTATCTCCTACAAATAAGGAAGGGAATATTATCCCATTTATTAAATGATTTATCTAATAATGCAACCTAGGACTTAATTAATTAAATGCAAGACCTAAGTTAACTTATGCTAGTGTAATAATTAATTAATTACACCAACACCCCCATAAGTGTAACTTAGGGAGGAAAATGCAATGATTATGCAGAGATGATGATGGGTCCCAACTATGAGGCCATGTTAGGTACCCATGTACATGAAGATGCAGAAAATCTCCCACAACCGGAGAAAAGGGGAAAACCCAGTGGGAACAAAACCCCTCTCCAAAAAGGAGATGAAAATGCAGAAATGTGAGATAGGATGGAAAGGATGGAGGACTCCCAAATACCCCCCAAGTACACCATCTGTCACATGGATACAATAGAGAGACTAAATAGCCCCCCCAGAAGATGTGATCACCTGCAAAGATGGTAAGTGGCTGAAGACAAAATAGAATCCAATGTCGACAAACAACTTGTCTCCCTTTCGGAAGAAACAAAACCAACTGCAAGTGCAAAGATGCTTCCCATTCCAGATAGGAATTGAAGGAAGGAAAGATGAAGGTGGATGATGGTGTCTCTGAAATCTGCTTAGGTGTCTCCTTGCCTGATGATGAAAATGCCATAGTCTCAAACAATGAAGAGGGTGACAAACCAGGATGATGTAGAAACTGATGCTAAACAATATCCAAAGACAAAGATAGGATGAATATGATGGATGTGATGGAGACTTGATAGCCCCCCCTGAATGAAGTGTCCTCAAAACCACTGAAAGAAGTCTGAAGCAAATCCAATGGTGGATGTTGAAGAACCTCAAATCCTAAAAGGAGTAACAAGGAAGAAGTCTCGGATATAAAATCTCTGAAGAGAAACCAAATGCCTCCAAGATGGTCTTTGGATCCCCAATCAAGGTCGAGACAAAGGAATGAGGAGACTCAAAACAACTCTCCAAATCCAAATTTGAATAGAGGAGTGATACCCCTCAAGAATGTCCTCCAAACTTGTAGAAGTAGCCAGGTCAGTGATACCTGAAACAAAGCCATCCTGTGATGTCAAGTCTGAAAAACTGAATGTGTCCTAATGGATGATGATAGTGGAAGCCTCAATCAATGATTCTGGACAAGGAATCACTGAATGTGAAGGGATACCAACTGTCTCTGATGAAGAAGAAGCACTGAAAGGAACCTTGTCAACCTCTTTGGAAAGATCAAGGTAAGCAACTTCTTGCACAACACTAGCATCACGGGGAACTTGATTTGAAGAATGACATTCTGAAGCATGATCATCAGGGAATGGTGGAGTATCTGAATCTCCATATAGCTCCCAAAGTTTAATCCAAAGGATGTGAGGACAATCACAATGATCAATAGATCTCAAAACATCACAATCAACTTGCATAGCAATGATCTCCAAGACATTGTACCTACTGCAACTCCAAGCAAATTTTTTAACACCTTCACTTGGATGGGGAACTATACCATATAGATGAGGTAATAGATCAACTGATTGGAGATGGTGGCAGATCCCATCTCACCATTGCGGATAGTTACCCTTGTGCAACATAACCAAAGAAGGAGAGTAATATGCAAGCCCCATAATGAAAAGTTCTCCAAGAAAACAAAAAAATTGACCTTCAACAGAAAATAGAAGACTTCCAAATATGATGGACAACTGAAGTGATGCAACCCGGATCAAAAAAAATCTTTTCCCAAGCTTCAAGATGACCAGGTTATTGAGAAAATGCACCAAACTGGAAAAAATCACATGCAAGAGTACCTGGAGCTAAAACTGATCAAGGGGATGGATTGATGAAAAAAATCTCTGAATCACCTTCCTGATGCCGCTGGAATCACGGAAATCCGATGAACGGTTGCGAAGATACAAGCCTTTATGTCCAAATTAGGGTTTTGTCTTCAGTTGGATGTAGAATTTTCTGCAAGCAAAATTTTGTAGAACTGATGTCACCACTGGAAAGTACGCGAAATTCCCTTTCCGACAATATATCATTTGCAAAAATTCAATACCCTGGGTGAAAGTTGTGATAAAATGAAAAAATGCCTATATTAGGCGATCTACAGGCTAAATAGGGTAAAAAATTTAGCCCCTCTGGGCTTAGCACTTGGTCACTGATATGACCGTATTGGTGTGTTTGGAAAAAAAATGGGGGTCGTTGGGCAGAGCAGCGGCCTGGCAGAGCTAGGTGGTGTCGGGGCAGCACCGTTGGTCGGGAGACACCGCCGGTGTTGGTACCGGCCGACAGTGGACAGTAGCTGGCGGGAAGAAAGACTCTGGCCGTTGGGAGTAAACTCCGATCGGTGGCTGTAGTCGTCGGCGGGGGCCGAATAAATACTCTAGTCGGTGGGAAGTTTTTCAGCGGTCGGAACGGCCAGCGGTCAAAACATCGGACGCCGATGTGACGGGTACTCTAAAGTACCATCCTCCCCCTACAAGGCTTAAATGCAGTGGACAAAAATTCTACAGACCAAAACGAAATGGGCCGACCAAAATATCTTTTGATTTTTAATATTGCAATTTGCAATTAAAAATCAAATAAGCCCGATTAAGATTTAATCTGCAAAAAAATATTGATATATGTCGATGGACTATAGTTCAAAAAAAACAAACCCCCAAATATGAGAATGCCGATAGAAATAACAATGTTGACCTGGAAATAAATTTGCAGTCGCTCCAAAAATATTTTTCAGAAACTATAGAAAAATATGATTTTTTCCAAACAATAAAAAATATTAGCCCAATTTTTTTGAAACGAAAAGTAGCCTATGTATAAAAAAATTTTGCCTCAAAGGACAACTGACCGGGATGATTTTTCACTACAAATTGTACTGATAGTACGATTGATTTTGCAAACCCTAAAAATACCTCTAAAGCTCCCGGGTTGATGTATCCGATTTTGATGAATGGGCAGGCGATCCTAGGGTTTCAAGGCCTTCTGAAGACAATGGCGAGCTCGGATCTGACTCAATCTGCTTCAGAAATCAGCTTGGTCCTCGGGTGGAAACAAGTAGCCTGCAATGGAAACCTTCAACCTGCAAAGAATCTTGCACACCAACTTTCTTGATCCTGTGTTGATGTTTCACTGGACAAGCTCTGATACCATGTTGAGATTATGGATGCACAGTCCTTGAAGCTACAGTCTTCGATGGAGGACCTTTAAACCAAGAAAGATAATCAACCACAAAGAAAAGTGTTGCAACTAGGAATGTTGACTAAAGATTCTATTGATATGATATGATTTATATTGGATATATTACAAATGAACAAGATGCATGATTATATAGGCAAGAGGTAAACCCTAATTTGCATGAGATTTTGCCAAGTGTTATAATCTAACAATATGTGACAACATGTGAACCCTATCTAGATGATCATTAAATATTGAGATAAGTTCTAGAAGGACAACTTATCTTCTAGAAGGAATCTTATCTCCTACAAATAAGGAAGGGAATATTATCCCATTTATTAAATGATTTATCTAATAATGCAACCTAGGACTTAATTAATTAAATGCAAAACCTAAGTTAGCTTATGCTAGTGTAATAATTAATTAATTAATTACACCAACATCTTTCACCTATCCACCATATATTATATGTACAGTATGAAATGTATGATTTGGTTTTTGAAGAAGAGGGGGAGCTTGCAAACATGCAAATGGTTCTTCTTTCTGGCTTATATCTTCTTGTTACTGCCATGCATGGAAAATGCCAAAAAGTCATGAGAAAAGGTAGCTATTTTTCCTAGCCAATTAATAGCTTTGTTTAGACAGCCTGGTTCATCTAATTAGTTTAGGTAGGATGCTTCATTTCAGCCTTAGTTTTGTTTTCCAATAAGTGCTCTTGCACATTTTGCTGGCCCTGTCTTAAATAATGCCATGATAGTTGTTTTTTATCTTGTTTTGTTGTTGTATAGTTCTTGATAGCTGAGTTATAGAGGTTTTTTGAGTCACAAAAGATCAAGAATGGAATCCTATGTCCAATGGATATGCAAGGCTACTAATCCTATTTTTAGCAAGAAAACACCCCTGAGATGTCGCTAGAATGTTACCTAATTTTTGCTTATAGCTCAATCAGCTAGAGTTGGAGTAAGTATTTACAGCTAAAAGGAAAAGGTACATACAAATTTCTGCTAAAGATTTATCATTTCACAAAAGATGCTTTTGAATGAAGTTTAGTTTTATTATGCAAATGTCCTTTACAATAGAAAATTACATAAAATTGCATAGTATTGTTGTCTTTATTCATTTTACAATGAAACATGATGTCCCACACAAGCCATGGGAGTAACTGATCATACATGATTAAATGAAACACAAGGAAGTAAACTATACAATTGAAGAAGAAAAGAACATGAAAGGAAGTTTGATTCATCATTTCCTGAATGACGAATCACATAGTTGACAGTTGTGTCTTCAACTCTAGCTCCAGCTCCTTCATTGGTTGCTCCAAAGATACTTGAAAAAATAGATTGTGTTAGAGCTTGGAATCAAATTTCTCTTCATATGCATACATCAACAGATATATAATCTACTCCTATGAAACATTTGATCAGATATGCATTTTTCACAAACATTCAGGAGCAAAAGAATTAATGCATCATTGGAAGCTCTTAACTTCATTATTTTATCTAACTTGTTTGTTCATTGTGTAGGAACAAGTTCATTTATCATTACATGATTCATCTTGTTTGATATCACAGCATGTGGAGTAAAATGGGCTCCCACAAGGGTTGAGCCCAACATGTTGCCCTCTTGGTTTAAGAGAGGAGAAAGAGTGTATGTTCATCATTACACATCAAGAAGATTTCAACATCCATTACATAAGCAAGTTTTTGACAAGCTTTCATACATAGAACATATGGCAGGATCAAGGAGCATTCAAATTAAGAATGCAAAGACATGACAACATGAATCCTAAAGGTAGCAGTGACATTCATTAAGGAACAAGGTAGGATAGATGTCATTCATTTAAAGCAGATGTCAATACAAGTCAAACATCATTTCAAAGATAGTAGCATAAAAGAGCTCAGTAACTGGAAACAAGAAGAACAGTCACTAAATGGAGATGACAGTTTCAGAATGGAAGACAACTCTTTTGCATCTGTTCAAGCATCGACATTGTCCCCAATTAATTGCAATGGAAGTAAGTCAAGCCCATAAAGGCCAGGGACTATTTTTTAAAAAAACATTCAAACCTTTCAATTACAGTATTTGTAAAGGATAAAAGATCATTGAAGATACAGGAAGGCAGTGCTTATGGATGAATAAAAATGGTTCTTATAGGCAAAGCTTTGAGATATCTCCTTTGCTTATGAATGGTATATATACAACTTAACTCTTTCTCATGGATGTTATCAACACAGTCATTTCATAGATGACATGAAGAGAATAGCAGTTTGAAGGCAGTGACAAGATTTGTTGGAGGAATTCCCTTAAGGAAGAATTATCTAAGAGTAGCACAGAAGAAGCTGGGGTTTTATACATAAATAAGAACCCTCATGAATAATTATGGGGACAATCTTGAAGATCTTAAGGGACAGTATTAGAAGATGAAAATGTGGTAAAGGTCTTAAAAGGTATATAGGGGTAGTCACTTTTTGGGCAAGATATCAAGGTACCAAGGTGGATGACAATCCATGCAAAAGACAGTAGGTCATGATTTCCAAGAGAAGAGAAACAATGCTAATAAGGAAACTTTTGGGAACATCAAGCATGTTGACAAGGAAAGTTCTTATCCCTAGACAACTGCAAGTTCTAGAAAATACAATGCAAGCATATCACTGTTGCTATCATCCTCATTGTCATATAAAGGAGCCTGGACCCATAGTTCTCTAAGGAAAATCTTTTGGTTTGGTAAATGTTGGTAAGGCAGTGCATATTGTAGGGTGGGAGCAACTATGAGAATAATCCTGATATAGTGCTTCTTGCTACTAGAGTTTGATTTACCTCTGTGAGAACAGTCCTAGAAAGGATATGTCACAAGTATCCTACTACTTGTCTTCGTAATGGTGGTCTTATGTGAACAAAATGATGGAGAAAGTGAGTGATGAATCTTGTCATTCACAGAGCAATCACCAAGGAAAATATAGTGCCAGTTCTTCAGTGTCAAAAGCATAGTTAACAACTGAGGAATAAACTATGGGTGTTCTTTACACTACAAAGAAGGAAACGAACAGAGTAGTGAAAGGACAACGTACAGGTGACCAAGTTCTAATAAAAAAAAACATATCAACTATAAGATAAAAGAGACTATGAGGAATCCAAAGATTGGTTTACAATGCATAAAGCCATGGCCTAAAATTTGGAATGAAACCCTTAAGTGTATGTAGGAGCGAGCCTGGGATAGAAAAAAGTAAAGTCGTTCTAGAATAATAAAGATTGAAATTGCAACAAAATAAAGTACATAAACTTCATTATTTCTTTCATAGGCCGAGCATATGGAAAATGCACAAAAAACAAAACATATTCATCTCTTTTCTGCATAACTGAGCTCGAAACAATCATGTTTTCCACAAATATTGAAAAGAAATGCAAGTTTATATAAACAGAGAGCTTACCCAAGCTTGTTTTTGTCGATTTCTCATAGAATATGCATGCAATTTTTCAGCTGAAAACTCCATGGAGGCAGAGAATGCTCGAACCCTAGAATACTCATGGCGGTGCATCAAAGCAAAGTAGATGTTTGAAGAACAAAGAATGCATAATGAAGCCCGCGGCCAAAGATTAGGGTTTTTCTTTTAGGTTTTTGATATAAACCTAATATGACCAATCAAGTGATTTAAATCACTTTATTTTTTTTTAAATGGATAAGGATTAATACCCAAGCCGAGGGGAAAGATTTTATTTATTTTTCCAAATACCTAGTTGAGTTCTTGTCACTTCCTTCATTTTTGCATGAAGTTAAAAACCAAAATAACTATGTAAACAAATATTAAAGTAATATCTTATTAATTATTTTAATATTTTTATGCAATGCATTAAATAAACAATCTCATAGTAAATATTAAGGAAATTTATAAGTGATTTGCTTTAATATTTTTTCATGAAGTTATCTTCGTTCCAAGATCATGTAAAAATCGGGAGGTGGAGATAACTGAAGTTCCTTTGAAGTTCTTAATTCATGCAAAATCAAGAGATGGAGTTTAACAAGAGCTTTTGAGCCTGTTTTTCAGTTAACTAGGTGAATTTGAAGTTCACTTGGGTCAAACTAATTGTAAGGGGGAGTTTCAAGCTATTTTTGTTCAATTTACATCAGTTTTGACTCCTCCTTTTAGGGTTTTTCTCTTTTGCTCGTGGGAGAGTTTGGTGGAGATATTTTTGAGATGTAGTTAACTACAAGGCCCACCTCTTGGCACTGGGAGACTCTTTTTTGTATATAGGAGAAAAGACTTAGATTTTTTTTCAGTTCTGGATTTCTACTCTCATGTTCATTGTTGAGAGTCTGAGAAGTTTTGTAACTCAAATTGATCAACTTGTAGCAGCAAATTCCTTTATTTTCTCAATAAAGAAAGCAAAGTTATCCTTTTGATACTTCATGTGTAGTAATGAGTGAATGATGATATTTTTGTGATTCATGCTTAAGATTCCTTTGATTTTGTCTCTTTCAAGCAATAATAATGCAAGAAGATGCATGGTTGATGCAGATCATAGTTTGTGCTAGTTGTTTTAGTTGTTTGAAGTTGTGAAAATAGGTTGTTTTCCTTCAAAAAACTCTGATTTCAGTCCTTACATATGAAATACTTATGTGCTACATGCTTAGTTGAGTTGTGTAAAGACTAAAGGCCTATTTATTGGAATAGATTGTGAATTTGATCAGCAAGTAGATCTAGAACATTTGGTGCATTACCTCCTAGGATAGGTTTCAATTCCAAGTTTATTTATATCCCTTTTCCTTTCAAAGAAGGTATTTTTCAAGAGGTATCACAAGGAACCAACCCTTTATCTCGAGATTCATCTTCACTATTAGCAACCCACAAGCTTGAAGATGTTTCCATGTTTCAATAGGATTAGCTAAGTCTAGGCTTAGCTAGGGTGCAATCCTAGTTGACAACAGTAATGTCTAAACTTTTGTGAGGCAAAAACCACCGCTAAGCATGCTTTCTAAATGGATGAGTAATTCATTTCATAGCCTACCAAGGTCCTGCTGATGTAATATTTGACTCTTTATTTTCTGTTTTCATCATGTTGTGCTAGAAGAGCACCTAGTGTTGTTGATGTTGCTAAGATATATAGGATCAATGGCTTGTTTGATATCAATGGCATGAGTAATGGGGGTTTCAATAGGTAGTCCTTTATCTAATAGAAGGCTTTATCACATTTCTCATCCCATTTTTATGTTATTCCCTTATGGAGAAGATGCGAGAAAGGATGGATTTTGTTTGGTAATTACACTACGAACCTTCTAATGGACTGCAAGCTTCCTTGTAACCCTCTCATCTACTTCAATATTTGTGATGGCTCCATGTCTAGGATGAGTTTTAATTTTGTTGGATCTATCTCTATCCCTCTTTGTGACACGATGTAGCCAAGAAGCTTTCCTGATGTAACCCCAAAGACACACTTTTTCGGGTTCATCCGTAACTTATACTCTTCGAGCCTGTCGAAGATGGGTCCCAATACCTCTATGTGCTCACTCATTTTATTTGACTTAGCCAAAATATCATCCAAATAGTCTTCGACTATTTTGTGGATCATATCATGAAAGATGAGGGTCATTGCTCTTTGATAGGTCACTCCTGCGCTCTTCAACCCAAATGGCATCATGTTCCAACAATATGTTCCCCATGGACAAGTGAATGTAGTTTTGTGTTGATCCTCCTTGGTGATCATGATTTGATTATAGCTCAAAAAAATTTCCATGAGTGATAGCATGTCATGTCCAGTTGTTAAGTACACAATGATGTCGATATTAGGAAGAGGGAAATCATCCTTCAAGCATGCTTTATTTAAGTCTCTGAAATCCGTGCATATTTTGACACCCCCAGTGGGTTTGGAGACTGGTACCAGGTTGGAAACCCACTCAAGATATTCAAATGGTTGGATCTGACATCAAGAATCTTTTGTAACTCCAATTTCACCGAGAGTTCTATTTGACGGTGCATCTTTCTCAATTTTTGCTTCACTGGTTTCGCTTCAGGATAGACTGCTAAATGATGCACAACCACTTCTGGATTGAGCCCTAACATATCTGTGTATGACCATGCAAATTTTTTTCTTCTCTCTTTCAAGAATGTTGTGAGGTTCTTTTGTTCTTCATCAAACAAGGATTCGGCATAGAAAGTTATCTTGGGTGCTTCTTTTGTTTCAACATTTACTGGAGTAGCCTTCTTTGCTAACACTTCTGACTTTTTTGGATGCATTGCACAAAGGGGGAGATTGAATCCCTCACCCTTGGGATCCTCAGAAAATTTTTCACCTTTGGATGCATCCTTTCTTTTTACTATTTTTGGATTAGAAAGTGCCACAATGTGGTTTTCACTCAAAGATCTGCATGTTATTTTCATGTCATCAATTTTGTGACTATTTGATTCAATCATCTCCTCGTAGTACGTTTGTGTGTCTAGCTCTATATCAAAACTAGATTTGTGATCTCCCCATGGTAAGTTGTCACGAAGTCCCATGAATTCTGAGATTGCTTCATCGTTTTCAAATAAATCTAGAATCGGTGGTCCTCGTTGGTCCCAATCAATGAGTTGGGGGTATATTAAGCTTATTTCAATGGGTTTGTAATTTGAGGTGACAGATGTTGTGGATATCATGAAGAGAGATTTATTCTCAGATAGGTCAACAACATCGAGGGGCAAGCTGTCTAGGGTAGTATCACGCGATGTTGGTAACCAAGACGAAGCCTCAACCCATTTAGCAAAAGTACCTTTGCCAATAAGGGTAACCTTGGTAGTAGTACATCTTAGGCCAAGATTCTTTGGATGTTTCTCAAGAATGATAGGTTCTAGTAATGCACTATCATTTTGTCCCAATTTCTCATTCTTGTTGTATCCCCATCCCTTCATCAGTTGCAAGCCTTTATTGTCATCTTCCATGGGAAGAACATGCATGGGTTGGTCATCTTGATAGAGTAGTTTAGAGACATCCTCCTCATTGACATCTTCTTTGTTCAAATCCCCCCACTTGGTGAAGGTAGTAGCTACCATGTTTACTGTTTTAGCCACTTTGTTGATAGGTGTAGGTTTCCCATGAGATTTGGGAGAAAGAGGTAGGTCTCCCAACACAAAAGTGTCTTTTTGTAGTTTATAATTTCCACAACCATCATCCTTAATTATTGCTTTGATATCGGGAATGCTCTACACAATGGGTGTTTTTGTTTCTGAGGTAGATGTCAGGGATGATGAGTCAACAAATGAGGAGGAGGGTGTAGTTACGTCATCATTTTTAGGGATTTGGGGTATTTTGTAAAACTTGACCTCAAGGTTCTTGCAATAGTAAAAGGGCTTAGGATCTCCATAGATGGTAACTTCTCTATCCTCTAAAGGGAACTTTACACATTGGTGATAGGTTGAAGCTATATCTTTTAGGGCATGTATCTAGGGTTGACCAAGCAAGATGTTGTAGGGGAGATCAAGGTCTAACACTTGGCATGTGGTCTCAACAATGACAAGTCCCACTTGGATGGGTAGCGTGATGATGCCTTGTGATACCCGTTCTTGATTGTCATATGCTTTGATGGTTGTACTCTTTACTTTCTCAATAACATCCTTTGAATAACCCAAGTTTTTAACCAACTAAAGGGTGCAAATGTTCAGACCAACATATCCATCTATTGAGATTCTTTTAACCTTGTTCTTAAGAACAATGACCTCAAGGTGTAAAGCACGATTATGAGATGGTTGTGATGGTATGTCTTGTTTCAAGAAGGTGAGAAGATGAGGGATAGTGATATGCCCTACCATAGCTTGAAATTTCTTTGTATCAATAGCCTCAGGGACTGACGATGCAGATAAAGCTTTCCCTAAGATTTCCCCATGTGCGAGGGATAACCTCAATAGTTCCAAGATCAAGATCTATGCGGGAGTCTTCTTAAGTTGATCTAGGAGACTATATTTGTTAGGGTTTGATGTTGGAAAAGTAGGTTGTGCCCTAGGTTCAGATGGAGCTCCTTAGATGGTGTCTTTTCCATGTCATGTGGTGACTTTACACTTTGCACTAGGTCCTTTGATGGTGACAAGGGTGACGACATTGTCACAGGAGGCGACTACATTGGAATAGACATGCTGCACGTTATTATAGGTCTTCCCTTTTCCATTATCATTCCCTTTGTTGTAATCTAGCTCAGGGTTCTTATATATCTTGAGATCCTAGTTACCGGTTGGTACTTCAACATATATGTCTCCATTCTCGATAATATCTTGGATAACATTCTTTAGTTTCATGCAGTTAGATATTGCATCCTTTGATTTTGTGAAAGTCACAAAGATCCTTTTCGTTGTACCAGGGTGGTTTATCCTGTGGTTCTTGGTAGTTTTAGAAATTGGGAAGTGTTATCAAGTTTGAATCTACCAATTTCTTCCTGATAGTTTCAATAGGTTTCGACAACTGTGTGCATTTGTGTTTTGGATAGTTGTTCCTGTTGGGGGTTCATCTTTGTTTTGTTTCAGTGTTATTGATCTAATTATTTTGTGATGGTGTGTTTTGTTGTACGATTGGTTGAGTGTTAGCCATTTGATTAGTGTTTGGCCTAGGAGCACTTAGGACCACCTTAGCATTGACCATGCCATCATTTGTCACATTCTTGTTCTTCGCCCAGACATGAGGCTTGTTGTTTGAACTAGTTGATGGGAAATTGTCTTTGTATGCTTGAGTATTTCCTTGTGAAATTAGAGCTCTCTTGATGTTAAAGACTCTAGGGACAAGCTCATCATAATAGGTAATGCACCACATTTCCAAGTGGAAAGATAGATCTAGATCAACATTCGCTATGATAATCCCCACTTATTGTTTTTCAAGAATGGGCCATTTGCTTTTACTAGCTCTTTGTCTCCATTATTGTAAGAAATTGGCGAAGGATTATCCTTTGTTTTTTTTGAGAGTATACAACTCTTCTAAGCTCATGTCCACATCAAGATTAAAGGAGAAGTGATCTATGAATTTATCAGTGATTTCTTGGAAGGTTTTGATACCTAGAGGCATTTGAGAAAACCAATCGATAGCTAGGCCATCAAGCTTTGTGGAACGAGGCACATCAAATAGGAATCATTGTAGGCCACCTCCATACACATGACGTTGAATTTTTTGACTTGGTCCATAGGATTTCCTCTCCCTTTGTATTTATCAAATTTGGGGACCTCAAAATCAGGAGGGAACGGTACCATTGTGATGTTTTGATCGAATGGATATGGATATAGGTTTTGTTGTGTATGTGGCTTCTTCATTTTACCCTTTTGCATGTCCTACATTTGTTGCATTAGTGACTTGAGTTGTGATGCTACATCATCCTGCGTGGTTGGTGGAGGAACATATGTTGCATATTTTTGAATGGCGGATGGATTGTACATGGGATTTTGATATGACGAGGTGTTGTATGGTGTGTATGGTAGTGTAGGATATTGTGAAGGTGATGGTGGTGGAGGCGTATATGTTCCTAACATGTTTGTATTGGCGATATTTTGTTGAGGGTTATAATATAAACCTTGTTGTTGTTGTTGTGAGAGCATTTGTTGATGTTGGACATAATATTGGGCTTCTTGTTGTTGTTGGGCCACTAGGGCTTCTTTTTGTGCTGCTAAGGTTGCTTGGTGCTATTGTTGCACAAATAGGGCTTATTTTTGTGCTTGCTATTGTTGCTATGTTGCAAAGGCTTCTTGTTGGGCTTGTTGTTGTTGTTGTTGTGTTGCTAGGGTTGCTTGTTGTTGTTGTTGTGCTACTTGTTACACCACAATTGTGTAATTACTATTTACTATGACTATGTAGGGTAAATATGAATGTAATGTGAATTTTGGAGATGAATAAATTGTGCTTGCACTTTGTTATCAATGCATTATGAATGTATGTTATCACATTTTATGTTGTGTGAAAAGTATTGCATATATGTGTTTGAATGGTTATTGAATTAATATTCTAACTTTGGAGATGTATTACATATACTACATATTTTGTGAACATTTGATTGTCATGTGCATCTGTTAGTGGTTGCAGGTATATGTTCAATTCCTCCAGGCGGAGGGGAAGTATCACTCAGGAGAAGAACTTGGTTGGGTAACTGGTAACAAAAAATATCTTAGCATACACACACCATAATAGAATAATTGAGTTGAGTCATTAAGTGGGAAGTTGGTAAGTCATCCTTAGTTGATGTGTCTACATTAGTAGAGTCTTGTTTACTATTGAGTGCATTATTGGTTGATGTTTATCTATTTGAGCTTTGAAGTTCTTTCTTGTTTCATTTGCGGTTATATTGATAAAAAGGGACATGTGGAGTACGTGTATATATACACACATGCATGTCAAAGAGATCTAATGACATGTATGTGCATATGTATAGATGTACCACACATAAATGTTTATCAATACAATGGTAATTGTGAATGCTTATATATGAATCAAATGTCTACATATATATGTATAGTATATACATATATCCATATGTATATATGTATAGTATATGCATATATCCATATGTATATATGTATCGATACACACGTACAATGGCAAATGGACATGCCCATATGGATGTATCGATATATGTATACATACGTATACATGTACATAGAGGCATATACTTATATACATATATATATACATATGCAATCGATATATTGTGATTAGTATGTGAATACTATTGTGATTATACTTATTTGTATATTGAATGTATACTTACATTGATGGTTTATGATATATATATAAATATATATTCCTATATATATATATAAATATATGTTGATTTATATATATATATATATGTATGTATGTATGTATATATATATATATATATGTATATGTATATGTGTATATATATATGTATATATATGTATATGTATATGTATATGTATATGTAATATATTTAGTATATTATCTATTACTTGAAATCGACTATCATTAACAATGATAGAGGATGATTATTAGAGGTCGATTATAAGTTACTTATGACTGTATTTTGTAAGGTTGATTTTTACTCTTGCTGCCATGCATAATGGAGTACGTATACTACATTGTAGCTCACTACATTAAGTCTATCCTTGGTGAAGACTAAATCAACGCATTTGATGGGTATCTTATTTGACTTAGCAAACTTCAAATGCCATGTCATTATGCTTAAACCAACATCTGTAGAGGCGTGTAAACAAGTTGATGACTTTGTCAAACTCATTTATTATCTGAATCAACTCATGTTGAGACTTGGTCGATGCAAGCTTGGTGTCGCATTTTTTATATTGACTCTTTCTGATAAGAAGGAAACCATGCCAACTCTAAGAGTAAATTGTTGATGCTTTGGCACCACCTTTGAATCCTTATACCTGTAGATGTCCAATATGAAATGCAAATTGAATTCAATCATGTGTTGATTTGAATTAGTCTCTAATTGTTGTCGATCAACAAGGTCGATCTATAGCTATTTTAGCTTAGTATGAGCTTACATATTTTCCATCTTTTAGTTGTGATATATGTGTTGCTATGCATTCTTGTTGCTATCAAAACTCATAACTAAACTGTAGGCTGAGTAGTTACCAAATCGTTGTATAAATAGTGGAGCTTGATCACTTGTTTGAGACACATTCTTGCAAGCATTTTTACTTTGCATTATTTTCAGCTTTAATCAGTTTCATTTAAGAGAGAGATAGAGAGAGTAGTATTTGAGAGGATTATTCTATCAACTTGAGTTTTACAGGTTTATTGTGATGTCTCTTGAGAAGCTATAATTAGTCTAGTTGTTGTTTGGGGAAGCTACATTGTTGTCGATTGATTGGATAAGCAAAAATAGGCATTAGGGTATTCTTCTTTGTTATTTTAATTATGAAAGATTGTTCTCCATGAATGCTTTGAATTATCTTTTATGAGTACTTGCATTTAGGGAAACTATAATGTATTTGAAAAGGCAATAGAAGCTATTATGTGGTTTTTATGATGTGGTTGTATGTACTCCATAATAGAAGGTTACTATTTATCATAGGTATTACATACTGGATATGATTAAACATGAGTGACATATGAGTTACTCTTAGCTAGGGTATTGATTTAATTAGCATAGATTGAGTTTACTCCTAGGAAATTGTTTATCTGGTATGGGAGGGAGCTTGTGTACTTGTTTAAATAGATTTATTCCAAGTATGTAGAAATGGTGATAGGTTATCTCTAGGGTGATAGATTATCCATTGAAGGAAATACCTACGCGTAGTTTAAGATGGCCTTAAGTCAAATCGGCCCTGAGTAGTGTATGTGATCGATGACCTTCATTCAGAGTACCATTTGAGAACACTTTGGCCAAAGTAGTGTGACTGCCTTTGGCTCCACTGTCAGTTCACCATGATCCACTATTACATGCTAGTTCCAAATTGTGGGATTACAAGTTCTAGTTATGTAGGACACAACACTATGCTCAATTGGTTGTCATTATTTGGTTACTCTACCAATCCCTTCATCGAAGGGAAGGGCCATCTATCGAATGATAGATGTGTCGGGGACCGCATAAGAGTCTATGGCTGGTGGAAAAGTGCTTGAGTGATGCTTCTCCTCCACAACAGGAGATAGAAGAACCAAGATTTAGAAGGAAGGATCTTGGTTCGTCTTTAAGCTATTTGTTCCAAAGCTCATTGAGCTATGTTTGTAAATTTATGCATTCTTGTATGATTGTAACTTGTAAAATTATTATAATGAAATGGAATCCTTATTGTATTATGTTATGGCATCTTTGTTTGTATTTTCTCAATAAAGAAAAGAAAAAATTTATTGCAATGGCTTGTTACATGGTTTATTTACTCGCAAAGTGAAAACTTAGGAATTTTTACTTCATTGAAGGGTTAGTGTGTTACATGTGGTATTAGAGCTACCAAGTTTAGCTATAGATCCTATGATCTCATCATTCTTTCTGTCCAATGTTATCTAATGTTGTGAATTCTTGTGCCAAGATGGTGCGTCTCAGTTTAACAGCTTGAAAGTCAGTAATTAGAAATGAGTGCTACCTCAAGGCCAAGAAGGAAAGAGAAGCCATCATTAGAACAATAGAGGGTACCAACTTTGACAATGTCTGGTTGAGTGACACTAAAACCTTTAGTCACACACTTTCTCGGATCAACAATGTGAAGAGGAAGATGAAGATGGAGGCCAAATACAACTACCTACCTTCCATCTCACCAAAAAATTATGAGTCATTATCACTTTGCAGAGATATGCCCTCTGAAGGGAGCATCAGTCTGGCATTTACCTTTAGGGACCCTAGAGTTCTTCCACTAGCGGAAGTAATTGTAATTTCTCATAGCTATGTATTGGATGACAAATCTGAAAGCTATTATCCTTTCTGGGATAGGTATGAAAAAATGAGGGATGAGCAACAATCTCAGTATGTAGGTTATACTCCATTAAGTTATGTGTCAAAGAGTGAATTTGAGGGATACTCTCCACTCGACTATTTGAATAGTCACTCCATGTAATCAAAGGGATATCAAAATCCTTATGAAATGAATAAAATTATATGTTTACCAAAAAGCATGTGCTTAATCTTATGTCGAATTCTTTATGTGCGCATGAATGCCATTTTTAATGTTTTCCATAAGATAGTTGATAACATAATTTAGTCTAACATGGATAAACATTCAAGAAAAAAACTAATCTAGTGAAGATGGTGAGGACACGAACTAACCTTGGTGGAAGCCAAGAAGTTGGAAAAGGATCCATAGGGATTGAAGCTAGACTTAACCAGATATTGGAAAGGTTGGCTAACCTTGAGCAAGAAAGAGTTAAGGATAGGGTAGAGAAAGAAGTTCTCATTAATGAGCATGAGGGAGAGAACTCTTCTCATGGGCGTGATGAAACTCATAATCATGAAACAGAAAAATCACCTATGCCATCTGAGGAAAGAAATAAGAAGTGTATGGCTTCTGAACTTTCCAAGGAGATGAAGAAGATTACCCCACCCAAGTTTGATGGAAGTGCTGGCAGAGATGAGGCTGAGGTGTGGCTTGTCCAAATGGAAAAGTATTTTGAAATTGGAAACTACACTGAGACCACTAAAGCCGCTTGGGGTGCTTACCAGTTAGCAAGAGAAGCCTCTAACTAGTGGATGAACAAAAAGTTGGAACTCAATATTAACTCATGGAAACTGACATGGGGAGAATTTGTTGAGATCTTTTGTAAGAGATGGTTGCCCCAACTCTACTATGACCAAAATATCTTGGATTTCTAGGGTTTGAAACAAGGTAATATGATGGTCAACGAGTATTGGGAGAACCTTACTCGACTTTTGCATTACATTCCCATATATCAAAAGGATGAATGCTTTCACATATGAAAGTTTATTATGGGACTTAACAATCAGATCAAAGGAGAAGTGGATATGCACGATCCAACAACAATGGATCTTGTATACAAGAAAGCAATTAAATAAGAGCAAAAGCTCAAGGTAACTTTGCTTGTCAAGAAAGTAGAAAGCAAAAGAAGGTTGTGGAAGTTCCTAACAAGCCAGCTCCAAAGAAGGTGGAATCTATGCAAAGTGTTCTAAGGAAAAAGGGAAAAGGGTTCCACAAAGATGGAAAAGAGTCTAGAAGAGAGCGTAAGAGGAATGGTTCTAGCATGGGTAATACCAACAAAGCTAATGAAAATATCAACAAGCCTAGAGAAATCGCTAGGAAAAGAGGACCGGCTATGGGATTTTTTGCATGTGGAGTGAACCACTATGCTAACGAATGTCCTAATAAAACTTTTGGATCATGACCATAAGGTAATTCCTTACCCACCCAGCAGGTGATGTTTCAACAAAAGATACATGCAGTTGTAGATGATCGTTAGATGGAGTATTAAGTAAGTCCAGTTGAAATGCCAGGTATTTTGTTTGGACTATTTTTGTTCTTATTGGTACTAGTGCAATTGAGAATTTCATTTCACCTAGAGTAGCTAAGCAATCATCTAGGAAGGTGGGATACATGGTAATGTCTTAGGATGTAGAGTATGCAAACCAGACAAGAGGAAAGGTAGAATAATGTCTATTCGAGGCTAGGATAGAACTACCTAGTTATTCTATAGAAGTAAACCTTTGTGTTGCACCTCTAGGATCATATGACATTATCCTAGGTATGAATTGGTTGTGGAGACATAGGGATAAGGTAGATTGTCATGCTAAAACTATAGAGTGCCTAGATGATTTTGGTAATCACGTAAAATTTCAAGAGATACCTAGAGAGGTCAGGATTTGTCAAATTATGACAATGTAA
Source organism: Sequoia sempervirens (assembly GCA_007258455.2). Lineage (NCBI taxonomy): Eukaryota > Viridiplantae > Streptophyta > Pinopsida > Cupressales > Cupressaceae > Sequoia > Sequoia sempervirens. The sequence goes on along the minus strand of VDFB02268224.1, from coordinate 53,336 downwards.
CTACTAAGAGCTAAGAAGAAAGGGTGTAAACTCTTTGTTGTCAAGATAGAAGAACTAGAAAAGGATTTTGATAACTTGGAATTCTAGAGCTTTCAAGAGTTAGAAGATGGTGAAATAGATGAAATTGGAAAATTGGATATGGAGAAGTATCCAATATTGAGAATTTTTTTGGATGTGTTTCCAGATGAGTTACCAGGGTTACCCCTGAAAAGAATATTTGACTTCTCTATTGATATAGTTCCAGGGTCTGAGTCTGAACCTATTTCCAAGGTGCCCTATAGGATGACAACCATTGAACTTATGGAACTTAAGGCGCAATTGAATGAATTGTTGTCTAAAGGGTTGATAAGACCAAGTGTTTTTCCTTGGGGAGTGCCAGTCATCTTTGTTAGAAAGAAGGATGGTACTTTGCATTTGTGCATCGACTATCATATGCTTAACAAAGCTACGGTTAAGAACAAGTATTTGTTGCCACGCATAGACGATCTTTTTGATCAAATGAGGGGAGCTGTCATATTCTCTAAAATAGATCTGAGATCTGGATATCACCAATTGAGGATTGAGGATGAAGACATCTTTAAAAGTGTATTCATAACTAGATATGGACACCATGAGTTCACTTTTTAACCCTTTGGTTTAACAAATGTACCTGCAAAATTTATGAACCTAATGAATAGTGTATTTAGGGACTGCCTAGATAAGTTTGTATTAGTTTTTCTAGATGACATCCTAATTTATTCTAGAAATTAGGAGGAACATTACAGGCATTTAGAGATAGTCCTACAATGTTTGAGAGAACATATGTTGTATGGTAAACTCTCTAAGTGTACATTCTTCCAAAATAAGATACATTATCTAGGTCATGTAATTTCGGCAAATGGAATTTTGTAGATCCAGCTAAGATCAAGGTGGTACTTGAGTGGCATGTACCTAAGAATGTGTCGGAGGTAAGAAGTTTCATGGGTCTAGCAAGGTATTATAGAAAGTTTGTTTCAAACTTCTCTTAGATCGCTTTCCCAATTGCTTCTTTACAAAAGAAAGGAAATAAACTTGAATGGACTAAGAAGTGTCAAGAAGCTTTTGACCTACTCAAAGAGAAGTTAACCACCGCACCGATCTTGAAAGTACCAGATCCTAAGGGTAACTTTACTGTTATCACAGATGCATCTGGAGAGGGGTTAGGAGGTGTGTTAATGTAGGATGGGCAAGTAATTGCTTATGAATATAGGAAGCTGAAACCTTATGAGATGAATTATGCACCACATGATTTAGAATTAGCAGTTGTGGTTCGCACATTACAAATGTGGAGGCATTACTTATTAGGAAAACCATTTGAGATGAAAACTGATCATAATGGGTTAAAGTACCTTTTCACTCAACCTAATCTAAATTCTAGATAGAGAAGATGGTTAGAGTTAATAGTTGATTATGACTTTAATATCGGTTATATAAAAAGGAAGGAAAATTGGGTTGTCGACGCCTTGAGTCGAAGACAACATATTGCTTCAATAGTAACAATTCAAACCAAATTTAAAGGGAAAGTGTTGCAGAAATGTAAAGAGGATGAGTACTACTTGCAAGTCAAGCAAACACTCACTAGCAAATTGCAAGATTCTAGGTATGAAGGTTTTCTTTTCGAACCTAATGGATTACTTAGATATAATGGTATAATGTATGTACCTAATGTAGAAGGGTTAAGAAATCTAGTATGGAAGGAAGTACACAAAGAACCATACTCTGGACACATGGAGTGACGAAAATGATGGTAGATGTAAAGCCATTATACTTCTGGAAAGGGATGAAAGGAGATGCTACTAGATTTGTGGCTAGGTGTCTTGAGTGTCAAAGGGTGAAGGTCGAGCATCATCATCCTGTAGGTTTGTTATACTCACATGACATATAAGAGAGGAAGTGGCAAGTCATAAGTATGGACTTTGTGCAAGGATTGCCTATGTCAAGAAATAAGCACAATGCCATTCTTGTGGTTGTAGATAAGCTTACCAAAGTAGCACATTTTATACCCAGGAATCTAATTGATGGAGCACCTGTTATAGCAAGGAATTTTGTGCAAGAAGTGTTTAGGTTGCATGGGATTCTTGAGAAGATTATCTCAAATAGGGATGCATGAGTCACTTCTAGATTTTGGAAAACTTTTTTTTCTACACTAGGGACTCAATTGAATATTAGCTCAGCATATCATCCAGAAACGGATGGACAAACTGAAAGGGTGAATCAAGTATTGGAAGACCTACTTAGGATGTATTGTATGGATTAACAGTACAAGTGGGAAGATTACTCACCCTTAGTAGAATTTTATTACAATAATTCTTATCATTTTGCAATAAATATGGCTCCTTTCGAAGCATTGTATGGTCGAAAGTGTCAAACTCATGTAAGTTAGGATAGACTTGAGGATAGAGAAGTCTTGGAACAAAAATGTTAGTAGAAATGGAGGATCAAGTTAAGATTGTTAGGCAAAGGTTGCTTGAAGGTGATGATCATCAAAAAATCTATGCCAATGCTAAGAGAGTGCCCCACAATTTCACGGTAGGTGACAAAGTGATGTTGAGAGTGAAACCTCACAAGAGCTCCATTAGATTTGGGAAGTCTTCTAAGTTAGCCCCATGTTATGTAGGACCTTTTGAGAGTCTAGAGGAGGTGAATCCAGTAGCTTATCGAATTGTGTTGCCACCAAATCTTGCTAGAATGCATGTCTTCCATGTGTCCTACCTCAAAAAGTATATACCAAGTGATAATCATGTGATTGATTGGACCGCTTTACAGGTACAGGACCCCAGAATGGTAACTCTTGAGCTTGTCAAGGTGCTCGGGACATGTAAAATTTGATTTCATAACAAAGAAGTCTTGCAATGGAAAGTCCAATGGGACCAGTATGCAAAAGAATCAACCACTTGGGAGGACTATGCTGAGATTCAACAAAAGTTTCCTCATGTTCTTCATGCTTTTGAGAATGCTTGAAACACTGTGTTGTTTGTTGTTTTTTGTTTTATGTTGCTACATAAAATCATCGACGACAATGATTCACAAGGGGGGAGTATGTTACACCCTGTAGACACGTAAAATATACTGATTGATCTCGTGCACTTGATCCCGATGAACTAACATCGTTTCATCCTGAATCACCTCTTCAGCTTATCATCACTATTCATCCCTTAATTAAATAAATAATCAGTTATCTAATTAAGTCATAATCTCCTGTTAATTAAATAAATCAAGTTTATTTAATTAATTTTGTAATCCCCTTTTTAATTAAATAATCCATTTTATTTAATTAAATCTCTAAATTCATTCTATTAAATTAAATCAATCTTTATTTAATTTAATCCAACATCATCCCTCTTTAGTTAAATAAATCAAAATATTTATTTAATTAAATCTAAATCATTATTCCTCTCTTTTTTATTTAAATTAATCCAAAAATCTAAGTCAAAAGTCAAAATCACCTAATCTCATATTAAATTAATCAAATCTTGATTAATTTAATCCTAATCACTCCAATCCTCTAGATTTTGCAACTTGCACAATTAAATCATTTAGTTGACTTAATAATTCCCTATTTACTTTCAAAATGGCATCAAAAAGGGAATATTCCTCCAAATTTGAAATCTCCCCAAAAAATGATTTGTCCATCCAACAAAGCATTTAAAGCTCTTATATTGTCTCTTACATGTCTCCCACTTGGCATTTAACTCATCTTTCATTCCCCCTAAAATGTCATTTCATCAAATTCAAATTTCAAACTTGCACATTGATCAAAACTTGCACATCCTCCATCCATTCACATGTTGACAAGTGGCACCTTGTCATTGGTGGATATTTAGTCCCACATTGCTCCATTTTGGACATCTCTTCAACTTAACATTCTATAAATAAGAGGCTTCATTCCTCATTTTAGCATCCACAATTTGAGCAAAGTTATTATACTCAAATCCATAGCAATCTATCATCAATTTCATCCAAGCATAGTTAGGCTTTTTGCAAATTTTCAACATGGAGCTCCATTGAAGTCATCACCACAAACATGCATCTTTCATCAATCATCTTCATCACATCATTGGAGTTGGGAAAGGGCCAATTTTCACATCAAATTGGCACCAATTGCCCCATGGGATCAAGAGTTTGCATTGCTTTCAATAGGATTTAGCTTACTTTCTTGTTCTTTCATTTTATTCTTGTTTTATTTCCTATTTGGAGCTTTAATAATGGATTTCATGGGGAATCCTTGTTCTTACTTTCATATGATCTTCTAGTGTGTTTCTTTATTGTGTTTTGCAAGTATTTGGATAGGGGTTCACACACACCCCAATTGTGTAATTACTATTTACTATGACTATGTAGGGTAAATATGAATGTAATGTGAATTTTGGAGATGAATAAATTGTGCTTGCACTTTGTTATCAATGCATTATGAATGTATGTTATCACATTTTATGTTGTGTGAAAAGTACTACATATATGTGTTTGAATGGTTATTGAATTAATATTCTAACTTTGGAGATGTATTACGTATACTGCATATTTTGTGAACATTTGACTATTGTGTGCATGTGTTAGTGGTTACAAGTATATGTTCAATTCCTCCAGGCAGAGGGGAAGTATCACTCAGGAGAAGAACTTGGTCGGGTAACGAGTAACAAAAACTATTTGAGCATACACACACCACAATAGAATAATTGAGTTGAGTCATTAAGTGGGAAGTTGGTAAGTCATCCTTAGTTGATGTGTCTACATTAGTAGAGTCTTGTTTACTATTGAGTGCATTATTGGGTGATGTTTATCTATTTGAGCTTTGGAGTTCTTTCTTATTTCATTACGGTTATATTGATAAAAAGGGACATATGTGGAGCACGTGTATATATATATATACATGCAAGTCAAAGATATCTAACGACATGTATATGCATATGTATAAATGTACCACACGTAAATGTTTATCAATACAATGGTAATTGTGAATGGTTATATGTGAATTGAATGTCTATATATATAGTATATATATATATATATATATGTATATATATATATATATATACATATATATATATATATATATATAGTATATATATGCATATATATATATATATATATATATATAGTATATATATATATGTATAGTATATATATATATATATATATATATATATATATATATATGTATACATATATAGTATATACATATATCCATATGTAACGATACACACATACGATGGTAAATGGACATGTCCATACAATGTATCGATATATGTATACATGTACATAGAGGCATATACGTATACAATCGATATATTGTGATTATACTTATTTGTATATTAAATGTATACTTACATTGATGGTTTATGATAATATATTAACATATATATATATGTGTGTGTGTGTGTGTGTAATATTATATATATTAATATATATTTAATATATTATCTATTACTTGAAATTGACTATTAACAATGATAGAGGCTGATTATTAGAGGCCAATTATAAGTTACTTGTGACTGTATTTTGTAAGGCCGAGTTTTACTCTTGTTGCCATGCATAATGGAGTACGTATACTACAATGTAGCTCATTACATTAAGTTGATACTTGGTGAAGACTAAGTTGACGCATTTGATGGGTATCTTATTTGACTTAGCAAACTTCAAACGCCATGTCATTATTCTTAAACCAACATTTGTAGAGGCATGTAAACAATTGACAACTTTGTCAAACTAATTTATCTAAATCAACTCATGCTGAGACTTGGTCAATGCAAGCTTGGTGTCACATTTTTGATATTGACTGTTTATGATAAGAAGGAAACCATGCCAACTCTGAGAGTAAATTTTTTATGCTTTGGCTCCACCTTTGAATCCTTATACTTGTTTATTTCCAATATGAAATACAAATCGAATTCAATCATATGTTGATTTGAATTAGTCTCTAATTGTTGTCGATCAACAAGGTCGATCTGTAGTTGTTTTAGCTGAGTATGAGCTTACATGTTCGCCACCTTTTAGCTATGATATATGTGTTGTTGTGCATGCTTTCTATTGTCAAAACTTGTGCCTAAACTGTAGGATGAGTAGTTACCAAATCGTTGTATAAATAGTGGAGTGTGATCACTTGTTTGAGATGCATTCTTGCAAGCATTTTTACTCTGCATTACTTTTAGCTTTACTTAGTTTTATTTGAGAGAGAGATAGTTATATTATATTGAGAGAGTAGCATTTGAGAGAAGTATTCTATCAACTTGAGTTTTAGAGGTTTATTGTGACATCTCTTGAGAAGCTATAATCAATCTAGTTGTTGTTTGGGGAAGCTACATTGTTGTCAATTGATTGGATAAGCGAAAATAGGCATGAGGGTATTCTTCTTTGTTATTTTAATTATGAAAGATTGTTCTCCATGAATGCTTTGAATTGTATTTTATGAGTACTTGCATTTAGGGAAACTAGAATGGCTTTGAAAATGAAATAGAAGCTATTATGTTGTTTTTATGATGTGCTTGTATGTACTCCATAATAGAAGGTTGGTGTTTATCTTAGGTATTACATACTACATATGATTAAACATGAGTGGCATATGAGTTACTCTTAACTAGAGTATTGATTTAACTAGCATAGATTGAGTTTACTCCTAGGATTGTTTATTCAACATGGGAGGGAGCTTGTGCACTTACTTGTTTAAATAGATTTATTCCAAGTATGTAGAAATGGTGATAGGTTATCTCTGGGGTGATAGATTATCCATTGAAGGAAACACCTATGCGTAGTTTAAGATGGCCTTAAGTCAAATTGGCCCTGAGTAGTGTATGTGATAGATGACCTTCATTTGGAGTACCACTTGAGAACACTTTGGCCAAAGTAGTGTGACTGCCTCTGGCTCCACTATCAGATCACTGTGATCTAGTATTACATGCTAGTTCCAAATTGTGGGATTACGAGTTCTAGTTATGTAGGACACAACACTATGCTCAGTTGGTTGTCGTTATTCGGTTACTCTACCAATCTCTTCGTCGAAGGGAAGGGCCATCTATCGAGTGCGGGGGACTGCATAAGATTCTGTGGTTGGCAGAAAAATGTTTGAGTGATGCTTCTCCTCCACATTAGGTGACAAAAGAAGCAAGATTTGAAAGGAAGGATCCTAGACCGTCTTTTAGCTATTTGTTCCAAAGCTCATTGAGCTATGTTTGTAAATGTATGCATTCTTGTATGATTGTAACTTGTGAATTTATTATAATGAAATTGAATCCTTATTGTATTATGTTATGGCATCTTTGTTCTTATTTTCTCAATAAAGAAAATAATTTTTTTTATTGCAATGGCTTGTTACATAGTTTATTTACTCTCAAAGTGAAAACTTAAGAATTTTTACTTCATTGAAGGGTTAGTGTGCTACAATACTTGTTGTTGTTGTGCTAGAGGGTTGCTTGTTGTTGTTTTTGTGCTGCTAGGGCTGCTTGTTCGGTTTGTTGTTGTTGCACAATGTGTTGATAAGCCTATTTTGTTTGTTGCAAGGCTAGTGCATGTTCTTGCAATGTAGGATCATTTGGTTGTTGGTGCATTTGTGATGGGTTTTGAGTGTTTATGATTTGAGTGTGTTGTGGGTTGATGATGAGCGGTTGGGGGTTACCTTTGTTTAACATTCCTTGTATGATGGTGGATTGGGGTGGAGGAATGTAAGTTTGAGGTCCCATTTTATTTTGCATGATGTGGGGGACCAATGGTAATGATGATGATGGTGCCATATGGTATTGTGATGGTAATGAATGTGTGGCCAAGGTGTTGTTTTGATTTGGGTTGGTGATGGATGTGTTCTATGAAACCAATGGGATGGATGAACCAAAGGGATGGTTTGATAAAGATGTCCCTATTTCGTTAAGAGTTAATTTTGCATAAGGGTGTTGACATGCCCTTGTTGATCCATTTGAGACACTTGGTCCATACTACCTTGTGTGACGTTGGACACACTTGTGGTACTTGTGGGGATGGACAAGGATGGTTTCCCTCAAAATATTGAGGTTGTCATGGATTCATGAAGTGTAAGTGGTTTATGTGGATGTAGGAGGTGTTCGAGAATGGTAGGAGCACCAAATGTAGGTTTCCAAGTAGTGTTTTGGGGTGGATTGGTGTTTAGAGTACCCAAAAATGCATTGCTTTCCAAAGGTAGAGTGTGACCAAAGTCCTTAGAAAAACTTGTTGCAAGACTAGGGGTTTGTGTTTGGCTTGGCCCTAGTGATGGAGTTGATTGAAGCGTGGATGCGGTCAAGCCTTGTGTCAAGGTTTGTGCTAAAAAATATGGTGGAATTGAAGTAATTTTTTCTTAGGCTTGGCGTTCCTATTTATACTCAAGGATTTCCTCTTTAATAAGCTTGAATGGGTTGTTTGTTACATCTTCTACCTCATATGGTCCCACCGAATCTTGAGGTTGTTGCGAGGGGGTAGAATGACTCTGTGGATTGAACTCTTGAGGGTTGGTATCAGTTGTTGTGGATGTGACCTTGGTTTTCTCCATTTTTCTCTTATGTTGTGATCTTTTTGTTACCATAGATTGTGGATCACCTATGGGAGAGTTATGTTGATATTTGTAATGTTTAACTCTCAGTTGACTCAAATTTTTGTAAGAGGGCCACTCTAAGTCATTTTGGAGCAATGATGTGAAGTGGAAGATGAAAAGGTGAATGATATGGGGAGTGATCTTTTCAAACATTTTGGGGAAACACTTTTGACTATAGGTTTGATTGTTTTGACATGGATAAAGATGATAATGAACTTGTAAATCTTGAAGGTAGACTTGTGACTTTCAAGATAAACTAGTCCACAAATGTGATAACTAACCTAACTAGGTGCATGGAAAAGGATCCATTTCACATACACCATAGCTAAGTTGGGGGATTGGTTTGATAGATGTCTAAGTCCAAAGTGTTGGTGTGTCCAAAAGTTTTCAAAGTTTTATGAAGTGAAAGTTGAAGTATGATAGAGAGTGGATGAAATGTTTTGACCCAACGATGTTGACCTAGAGTGAACCTTTGTTTTGCAAGACCAAGGTGGTGAGAAACATGTTATACCCTACAAGTAACTCAACCCCAAAAGATCAAATTTTGACTTAATGAGAAGGAAAATTTGGACATATAAATCTAGATCGCCCAACAAAGGACAAGAATAAAAATTTGCTAACAAGATGTCCTGATTGTAGTAAAGTTTTAAGGCCCGATTTTTGTTAAACTTTGAACTATGATGTCTACATTTGAAATGGGGGAATATGGTCCTTTGTTTAGGGATTTTTATTTTGTGGGAGATCGTGAAGATAAGCACAAGATCCTAGAAAGAAGATATCTATTGCCATGCGGGAGATGGTAATACGGGCCTTCCTGCTGCAATATCGACTTTTTCCTCTTGTTTGTTTAAGATATTTGTTGTGTTTCTACACTAGTTTTTTGTTTATTTTGTCTCAAATGTGAATCTCCTTAAACTACTGATTATATTTGTTTGTTCTCCTTCAATTAGCTCAAATTTTGGTTGTATGATAGCTGGCGTAAGGTTTGGTTGTTGAAGTGGAGCAATCAGACACCAAATAGTCATAAGGTGAGAGATCAAGCATATGTGTGGAGTTCAATTTGTGAGCTTATCTTGATTAATGAGTTTTATCTTACCATAAATACTTGTCTTGCTTTAGTTTCAAACTAAATGTCTGTCAAAAACATCATTCATTTCACAAGGTCCATTTTGTGAAAGTCATGAAGTTAGAGCCATAGTTGCCTATGTTAACTTTGGGAAGTATGAATTGAGATGTAAGTCAAGATATTTAGAAGTCTCTAAGAATAAAAATCCTTAGGACAAGCATCAATATAAAATATTTTCAAAGAGTATCCATACTTAGGCCAAAGGGTTTGAAATTTTGAGAAAGACCATTGATGTTTGTTTTGCAATGTTTTGGAACCAAGCAAGTATCAAACTGACTCACAAGCATTTACAATCCTAGCTTAATTGGGTGTATATTTATTAGTAGGCTTACCATCATCCCCTAAGAGATGATTAATCCGTGAAGATGGAATGGACAAATAGGCTATGTCAAGGAAATGTAATGTCTTGACATGCCAAGCAAAAGAGTCCCTTCCCTATTTGCTTTATTGCCTCAACCAAAACCCCAACATGGTAAGTAAATCCTTAGAATGGTGCTATTCCAATGCACTACAAAATACATTTCAGAGTTGAAATCAATGAGCCACTACTAACAAGGTTCTTAATTAGGGCTTTCGGGATAAACTGGTGCCTATACATGCGACGATTCACTCAATTAAGAGGCCTCCTAGCCCTTAGAAACATGTAATGGTTTTGATGTATCACAAGGATACTAAGGGAGACATTTGTCAGTATAAGACAACAACACCAGGTGGTTAATTAATTTTGTCACACCAATTTGTTTATATAGCGGACCAAAATGAAAGCACCGCTTGGGTCGTTCCCTCTCACAAGTTGGGAGTCAGGCCCTCTAAAGGTAACACAGTTTGTGAAGCTTAAAATTAGTTCATCACTTAAGATTTCCAATAGGTGCAAGGGGAGAGGATAAGTGCTTCCAAGAAGAAAAAGTATACTTGTGTGTTTTTCTTCACCCAAGATTGCATTCAGCGCAAGGGGAGAGGATACACACAACAAACACACACAAGCAAATCAAACACACATTCATTTTAACCTTGACAAGCATAATGAGTTCTTTTTAAGCACCAAATTGAAGTGTTGGGATTGTTTTGTTCAATGTTAAACTTTATATTGCAAAATGAGGATATGTGGGGTTTAATTTTAACCAACTTTGAATGTTTATTTTAAACACAAAAGGAGATTTAGTTGGTCCTAAAACATGAAATAAAGCATCATAAAATGGGTTATAATTGCCCCATAGGTGTAAAAAAGCTTGTTACAATATATAATCAAATGACGACATGCTCCTTCACTTCAAATTTTATTGCCCAAACCTGCAAAACTAGTTAGCCTCAAAAACAAAAACCAGAAGTCAATGACATATTAGAAATCATATGAAATCAAAAATTTAGAACACATTTCAAAATTTAGTCACTATTTTGTTTACCAGTAAAAAGCATCATTATTTACAAAGGCATCACCATGATTCCAAAAAGCATTGCTCTGCAATAAAACAAGGACGACGATGGCATCGCTATATTTAAGGCATCACTATTTTCAAATCTTTGATACCTTAAAAAAGTATTAGCATAACAATATTTAATAGGTATGGTTGTTTTAATTAAGCATCACTATACTCCCTGCAAAAGTGTCGTTATATGGCGACGCCTGACAAATGCATCGTTGTAGCCTAAAAAGGTGTCGTTGTACCTGCAAGATCAAGAAAAATGAGAATCTAAAAAAAATCATTAGATTGAATTAGTTAGCACTCCTTCTAATGCCAAAATGTGACCAATGTCATAGTATAGGTTAACTACACTTGATCCATATATATTCGAGGCATATTTAATCCACTAAGCATCAATCCCAATAAGATTCAATGTAAACAAAGTAAAGAAGCCACTAAAACTAACATTCTAAAACATGAAAGCTTGACAAACATCTATTCTAAGACATTGAAACTTATCCTATTGGGGGTGTGGTATCGCATTGATGTGGAATGGCAACCCTTTCCCAATCCCTTAGATAATATGAGCCTTTCTAATCAATTTTATTGATTAAAATTGATGGAAACTGATGAAAAAGATGAATGAAAGCATGATAAAAGCTAGATTAACATGATAAAAGCTAATATGATTGATGTAAGTGTATGCAAAGCTATTTTAAATGTGCACAAGATTCAAATATGCAAGCCCTGGGTTCATAATATACTAAATGAATGCAACTTAAGTTATCATGGAATCCATTAATGGATGCTAAGCTAACAATGCATAAAGATTAACCTAATAATGCTTTTAAACATAAAATATGGATGAAAATGAGACTGATTTTCAACAACATAAGTTTGCTCTGAAAATGTGGATCCATTTCTCTCCAACTAGTGATGTATTTATAGGAAAGCAAATGAAAAAATCAATGGATGAGATCGATTTGATGAATCAATGGTAAATATTGAATGAAGGGTGAAGGCATGGATCAAAGATTCTCATCAATGGATGAAAATCAAAGATCACATGGATCAAGGAAAGACCAAGGGATAAGAATGATTTAAACAAACACACTTTGGAACAACTTTGAAAGTTTGTTACAAAGTTTGTATGAAATAAATCGTTCCAATTTTGGGGCCAAATAAGAGAATATTCCCTATGCGAGTGGATTGGAGGGGAAATTAGCAATTAAGTAATTAAAACCAAATTTGAATGTGCAAGATGAGGAATGTGAGGATATTCATTAAATTATTAATTTATTGATGAAAATGTGACATTTAATTAAATGATTTAGATTTAATAATTAAATGAGAAGAGATAAAGGGAGGGGTTTAAATTAAATAAATTACATTATTTAATCAAACTAGATGAAATGTTAGTGTGAGAGGGTAGGAATTAACCTAATTAGATTAATTAGATCAATACACGAAAAATGAAGCATTTAATTAAATAACTAGGTTAATTTAATCAAATAGGCAAAAAGAGGATGAATTTTAGGACAAAATGAAGTTAATGATCAAATTCAAGTGTGTAGTATTATTTAGGACATTTTTAAGTGTCTACACAAACAATGAGATGAATAACAACCAAAAGGTGAGTCAAATCAAGGTATGAATCAACAAATTTCTCCTTTATGTAAGGATGGGGGTATGAGTCAAATAGCACTTTGGGGAGAAAGATTACACTCATCAAATAAACTCCAAAATGCAAGCTATAAAATGCAAATGAAAGATCGTTCTAAAAAATACTCAAAACAACAATCTAAAGGTAAATCTAGAAAGGGGAAAATAATGTTTACCAATCACCAAAAGTGCCTTTTGAGCTCACTGAGGACTCATTCACCCTATGGTGAATTGGTCCTAGCTAGGACTCCCTAAAATTTGTTTATGGGTTCTCTTTTGTTGTAACTGCATTCCCAGATTCCAGATTTTCACTGTTGAACAACCGAAAATAAACCTTGTAGAAGAGTTTCCATGAAATGACAACTTTCCTTACAACTTTGACAACTTTGCAGCTTTCTTCAAATTTTCTCTTCAAAGGATCTTCCACCTAAAATCTGCAAAACAAACACAAGAGGAGAAAAATATTGTTTTTGGTGATTGGGCATTTGCCTTGGTCAAACCTTGTTTGAGTACTTAAACTTTGTAATGAAACAAAATAGCATGAAGGAATGATGAATGAACAAGCAATGTCATGACTCACCAAAACTTTGTTTGAACCTTGGATTGTAGGTCTACAACTTGCATGAATTGGCCTCAATGGATGTGGATCTTGATCATGAAACTTGATTTGGAATAATGCCTTTGAATGCTTAAATGGATCTTGAACTCTACATCACCATATTAGCTCAAATAACATGCATGATGCAACATGACTTTGAAATGATAATTGAATCTTGATTGCTGCAATAATTCTTTTATAATTTTGCTCTTAAATGCCTTGAAAATGCTCTATCGATCATAATTTTCTATAAGGATGCTCTCATCAAAATTGTTAGGTGAAACATAATGAAATGACCTCTTATTTATACATGTCTTAACATTAATTCTCGAAATTCAAATAACACAAGCTCACTTGTGAATACACATTTGAAATCATTGAAAAACTGCCAAAAACATAGTTTGAATTTAGGTCCTAGGCCTAAGTGAGGACTGATTTTCCCTATGGTGAATGGGTCCTAGGTCACTTACCTAGGATACACATTGCTCAATGTTAAGCATTATGTTATGGCATTAATGGATGTTGGGTTTTATCCCTCAAAAAATACAATTAATTAGTCTTGGATTTCAATTAAAGGGTCCAATTAAGGCATAATTAACCTCAATTAATTAATGAAGCCCTAGGTTAGTGTGAAAGTGTAAAAGTACATCTAACAACACCAAAAATAAGGCACAATTAAGTCCATTTTATTTAAATAGGTCCCTAAACTTAATGTGAATATATTAAATACATATTACAACACTAAATTAAGGCATCATTAAGCTCAATTTATTATTAATTATTCATTCCCAAATTAAGTGTGAAAAGGGGATACTTTTTCCTACACTACAAAAATATTGTGAGACACCATCATTTGGGGATGAACAATCTAGTCCTATGGCTTACATCAAGGAATTATCTCCCACATCACCTGTTGCTACATCTGAATATAGTATTTACTCATTCATAAGTTCTATTGATTCTTTGCTTTAGGACATTGTTATTGTCATTCCAGATCTGCAATATTGGGATGCATATCTACCATAAATTAGATCTTTATTTATAGTATTTTGCCTTATATATCTGAATGATACTATTGGGGACATTCATTTCCTCTTTGATGCCAACTTCGATGAAGTTGCATTGATATTTCCATCTTTGGATCTTGCTCTTATCTCACCTACATCAAATTCTACCATGAAAAATTGTGCAGATATTCATGAGTTGACTTATCTGACTTAGTCATGATCATCTATGTTGACAACATTTTTAGCAGTATTAGATTCTCATTGATCCAATTATTACCATACATCCATGGTCCCTATTCTTGAACCGCATATGGTACCTAATCCATGCTATTAGTATTGGCTTGGAGATATTTGAGAATCATTCAAAGGAATCATTGGCATCATTTAAGTCTTTGGATTATGTGTAGAATTTAGAACGTTCATCTTACTTCTTACATATTCCTATTTGGAATGGGAAGTCATATTGTACATATTTGTGGCGTTGTTTCTTCCCAAGGGGAGAAATGTTATTAAGTGATTATGGATCATCTTTAGCATCCAATGTCAAGCATCTACCAACACTACATGCATCATTTTAAGGGGAGGCTTCATGGTTTCTCTTCTCTTATTAATTTTGGGAGAAAGCATTTCCTCACATGGAGTTCATCACTTCACATTTTTTGGGGGTCACATAGACCTTCTCTCTTTTCACTCCTATGTGGGGAACATTCATTATACATTGTGCTAGAATTAGTCCTTGGGGGGCCATGATGAGTCCTCCATCTATCACTTGGATTCTTCACTTGTACATTTCATTGCATTTGCATCATTTTTCTTTTAGAGAGGAGTTTTATTTTCTATTGGGTTTTATCCTTTACTCCACTTTGTGAGAAATTTATACATGAGTACCTAACATGGTATTGTAGTTGGGACTCATTATCTTGCATACATTACTTCCTAAGTTGCACTTAAGGGGGGTGTTAGAGTAAATAGAGTCATTATTCACCTAGTTAGCTAATCAACTTTATAGGATTGATCTATTCACACTCATAGATTAAGTTTAATTAGGACTTTTAGGCTTTTATCTCACTTCATAAAATCGAGACATGCATCCTCATCACTTGAGACACCCGAATAATGACTCTATTCACACTCATAGATTAAGTTTAATTAGGACTTTTAGGCTTTTATCTCACTTCATTACATCGAGACATGTGTCCTCATCACTTGAGACACCTGAATAATGACTCTATTCACACTAACAACTTAAGTTTACTTAGGACTTTTGGGCTTTTATCTCACTTTATAACATTGAGATGTGTGTCACAATCACTTGAGACACCTATTACATTCATACTTTCCACTTGCTCACACACTTGTCGAGTGAGCTCACAAGTGTTACACATTTGGAGGGTTAGTCATTTTGTTTAGTCCTACCTTCCTACCTCATCTACCTTGTATATACATGCAATATTTCTCATTGTATTTACACACTCTCAATTTGTATATTGATAGACATACTAGTGTGCTCATATTTTCACTTTTGGAAGGTTGTCTCATGCTCTTTGTTCTTGGCATTCTCCAACAAATTCATTGTCTTGGTATTTAAAGATGAAATTATACATTTAAACATCAATATGGGAATAATAATAAATATCCTCATCATAAGGAGCATTCATACAAAAAATAGATTTGAAGCACTAAAATAAACCATAATCTACATCAAAATCATCTATAACAATTGCATGTGTGAGAGTGTTTCCTATTATATTCATCCACAACCATACAAATAGTTTAATCAAGGGAGTCAACCTAATATATCATGACCCTTGTAGTCAAATGGTCCTCCTAAGGTATCTTCAATATCACTAGTACTTAAAATTAATTTCTAAAAACAACAATTCAATTTATCAACTTCCACCAACTCTGAGTTACCTAGGCTAATTGTGCTTTTATTGTTGCTTATATTTAAATAGCCTAGGTTAATCCCTTAAAATATTAATATAATATAATATCACTTATTTAATTATATTTACATATAAACTAAATATTAATATTACATATATGTGAAGATGCATATATACATATATACAAAATGTATGTGCATATATGTATTTATGTGTATATATACATTATGTATATAGGTATACATGTATGCATATATAAATATTCATATATATGCATAGATATGCATATATTGTAATGATAAAATATGGATACCCATATCAATTTTGATTTAGTTTTAGGCCTATTTTAAGAAAATGTCTTAATACAATCACATATCAACAAATGGTATAATCTCATGAAAAATTGGGTTCATTCCTCAGTTCTTCTCTCTCTCTCACACACACACACATGGATATATGTACATTCATATGTATGTATGTATATATGTGTATGCATATGTATATGAATATATAATATAATATATACATATATACATGCATGCACATGCATACATGTAATACATAAATACATTGTATACATACATATATAGTATGTAAATGCATGTATATGTAGATGCATATGTCTACATATACATAAACATATATATACATACATATATAAGGGATTCGCATGCCTCTAACTCAGTTGCAACATATATACATACATATACATGCATACATATGCTTCCTCTTTAAGAGATACATGTACACATTTGAATAATTTTAAGACTTAAACCTTGGTATTAAATACATTTAAATATGGTTCATAATCCCAATCATATCACCCTTCCAAAATTTAAAAGCCAAATGATTTTTCAATGGGTAATGAAATGAAGGAAAATGTTAATAAAGTTTCTACTATTATCTTCCTTCCTTAAACTAGTTACTTCTAATAATTGCGCTAAACTATAAGAATCTTTAAAGATGATTTACTTCAAAGTTTATTGAGTGATGATTTGAGTTCTCTTTCTTTGATGCATCCATTGGATCTAAACAAAACTTCCTAGGATATACAATAAACACACATTTTGCAACTATCATAGATTTAAAGGTTATTAGATTCAATCATTTATGTACCTTAGGTGCAAAGTATAATACATTATAGATAATAATATGATTCATGATTAATGTGTTAATAAATTTACACAAATTCTTTTTAGAATTATATAAATAATGTTAAGGTTCATGATAACATAAATGATGATAGTGTTGAAACTGAAGATATATCACATACACATGTTTTTGTGGGGGTGATTGAAATTATTGACACACATTATTGTCCTCCTCAACATATTATTTCTTGATGTAAAGATACCATGAGATAGCAACTATGATCCATTGTACATTATCTTATTGTTGATAATATCCTTGTTGGTGCTACAAATCAATGGAACATATGCATATTTTTGTAGTCATATAGTTCTCGAGATAAAATTTTCTACTAATTCAATAGTCTCTCTAAATATGACAAATGGACTATTGATCAACAATTTAGGTTGTTTCATATTATTACTTACAGTTGTACCTAAATATGTGCACATAATATGTCATGTTACTCTTACGTGTTATCAATTCTTCATATTACTTGGTAGATCATAGCTAGAACATTTTTAATTGGTACCTTGTACATTAGTTGGTGTTGTCAAAATAATGGGTCAAATTAATAACCTCCTAGACCTCACAACCTATTTTCTCACCCATAAAATCATACATTGAGTAGAAGTAAAATAATGTTATGTTTATTAAGTAAAAGAAAATCAACCTTCACAGACTACAATAAAATGATGGAATCCTAAACCCATCACATACAATCCCCCACAATCTATCAACTATGGATTACAACAATAATATATCAACACCATTATGTTTCCCTAAGTCCCACACTTGGACATTATTTGGCCCTCTATAGTCCCTTCCCTAGATCTACACACAAACCTCTACTTATAGGCCCCTTCAATGACACACTATAAAATATATCCCACAAGTTCTAAACACATTTGATGGAAAAAATTAATTGTTTTATTCTCTACAATAATAAGCACATTAAATATCTAATCATTTGTCATTCCTTCTTGTCCCTAATGGCCTTCCTTTTCCTTTATTTTCTTGATCCAAATATTCTTTGATCTACCTAACATAATAGTCCAAATATTTTCCTTCTTAGCTAAGAATCTCCATGTTCTATACCATCATTATATAGATCCAATAGAGAAATGCCTATCCATATGAATAAGACCAATTACTACCCGTAGAAGGTTTAACCATTGTGATAAGAAGAAGAATAACTAGCAATGATAAGTCTTAATGCCCAAACACCATTTTAATAAAAAGACACAAGCATGACCCATTTAAGAAACAAATGACCACCAAATGATTAAACTAACAATATTCTACCCAACTGTCATACTTTTATGCATACCAATTTTTATTTTTAGTGTTAATAAGAAAGACATGTTACCAAGAAAATATTGCAATCATTATTGACAAGTTAGAGACATGTAGTAGTTGATCTAGACAAAAGATAGAGTTATGCATCTTCAAGAGCCCAAACCACAAGGATAATCACTACTATTTATTATCTTTTCCTTACTACATAAGTCATCCTAGATGTGACCAAAGTCATAGTGCTATTGAATTCATCCCAAATGTTACCAAAGTTGTATAGATTACTAGAGATGTCAATGCTAACAATGTCACATAGTTTTTGTCAAAGATCAAAAGTTATTGTCAAAGATGCAACTTTTTTTTACTATTAAATTAAAATAAAATGTTTTTGGACCCTTAGACTCATCCAAGTATGCTCGTAAATCCACACACAAAGTCAAAATTCTCCTAGCTACTTTATTCTATTTTTGGTAATACATAATTGCTCGTAGACCTAAATATTTGTACATCATACACTCTAGATGTGAAATTTTGTGAGCATGGTGCTCAAAAGTAGGGCTTAGTGGTAAAACCACCCTCTTAGAATGCACACAATCTACAACATGCATTGTTACTAAATTTAGGTACATAGAGAAAGAAAAATACCTTACTTCATCTCTTCCCACATTTAGCTAGGACAAATCTCACCCCCTTTCCCAAGTTTGACAATGAAATTATATTCCCCTTATGGATCTCTGTCCACCACATTCCATATTCCTCTTCTAATCGATTCTCCCCTCCTTTCCTCTTATGAGATTTGACCCACCACTATATATCCACCTCCACCAAATGATTCTCACTTTCCATTTTTGCTCTCATTGGATTAGACTCACTTTTTCCTATCCACCTCCTCCAAAAGTATCTCCTCTTTTCTCCACTCATTATCCCACTTGCACATAAATCAACAAAAACTAATTTTTGGAATCAAAAGTTTCCATAAGAACCTTATAATCATCTTCCTATTGTGCACTTAACTACACCAAATCCACCAACATCTTCATGTTATCCAAATGACATGTTATTATTGCACTCTCCTTTCTAAACTATTTTCCATATCCTTTGTGAAAATTATATGTTCTTCCACTAGACAGACCTTCCTTCTCCTGAGGTCCATCTAACAAATCTTCTTTCAATAGCTTCCTATTTCTTTTGCCTCCTCTTCCACTAGGAGACTCTCCATCTTCACACACTCCTTTGTATCATATGACACCCCCATAGACCACCATTTTAGCTCTCAAATCCTCTTTATACTATATTAATTTTGTTGGAACACTTATTTCCTTTGGATTAACAAATCACATCTTCCTATCTTCCATTACCACGATTTTCTCTTCTCATCTCACATTACTATCGAATCTCCTCTCTTTCGTACCATATATATTTTCTCTTAATATTTTAAACATCACTAGAGCCCTCTCCTCATGATCCTTCTCTATATTATCTATAGTTTCAAGTCTTATAGACCCCCTCAAGACCATTTTAGTCCTTTTTTTATAATATGTGTTCTCCCACACTTTCATTCCACAACCCATAATTAGTTTTACTCTCAACTAATTGCACATGCTTTGTACCTAACAATGTCACTATAAGATGTAAACTCCTAGAACTCTCTCTACCCACTTTCCTCTCAATGGAGGACATTCCTACACCTTCCACACAGGGCTCTTTTATTGGAGTACATTAAAGCGCGCTCTTATTTAGGATAAACCATCTCTAACACTATTTCCTCACACAACTCTAGAACTATAAAACTTCCTCATAATTGCACTAGATTTAATAAAGCTTCACTAAACACCACACTACAAGGAAATATTTTTTCTAATACCATTTGGTGTAGACTAAGCAAGGGGGTCAAATTAACAACCATCTAAACCTAGCAACCTCTATACTCACCCACAAAATCATGTTCCAAGTACAAGTAAAATAGTTATATGTTTGTTGAGTAAAAAAATTTGACTTCATAGGCTACAACACGTTGATAAAAGCTTAAAATCGCCACATAAAATCTCACATGCTATGCTAACTATATTACAACAATAATCTATCAACATCATAGTGTTGCCCCAAGTCCCACACATGGATGTGCATTTTACCTTTATCTAGTCCCTTCCCTAAATTTTCACATAGACCTCTACTTGTAGGTCCCTCCAATGGCCACACTCTATACTATCTCCCAAGATTTTAATGCATTCCATGTGAAAAAAATGTTTCTTTTATTATTTATAATAATCACCACAACAATTATCTATTTTTTTCCATTACTTCTGATCTCATGACAACTTATATTTTTCTTTATTTCTTAATTAAAATAATATTTGATTTACCCATTGTAACAACCTGACCATTTCTCTATCATCTAGGAATTTTTATGTTACACTCAACAACAATAAATAGCTTGAATAGAGAAATACCTATCCACCCAAATAAGAATAGTCACCACCCATAAAAGGTTTAAGAATAACATAAAGAGGAATACACATTAATGATAATAGTCTCGATGCTCAAATACCTTCATAATGGGAAGATAAAAAATAACAATCGTTAAAGAAACAAATGACTACCAAAGAAATAAGATTACTAATATTTTATCTGATATCCCTACTTTTGTGCATGCCAATTGTTAGTTCAAATGACAATAAGAAAGACATGTAACCAAGAAAATCATGCAACCACTACTATAAAGCTAGAGAAATAAAGTAGTCAACTTGAACAAAAGATGAAGACATGTATCTTTTGTCTAGTCCACACCATTATGAATCATCACTACTAGCTATCATTTCCACCTCATTGTTAAAGTTATCCTAGACATTATCAAAGTGATGGTTACTATTGAATTCATCCTAGATGTTGCCAAATTTGTCATAGACATTCTTGAAGCCATGGTTACTATTGAAGTCACCCTAGATGTTGCCAAATTCATAGTTGCTAATGATGTCATATAGTTTTTCCCAAATATGATCATGTTAATGAAGTCACATAGGTTACTATTGAAGAGAGGAAGATGTTGAAAATTTTGTTGCAAAAGTTTAGTTGAAACATTCTTGGACCCTTAAAATCATTTGAGCATATGCCCAAAAACTCACACATAAAGCCAAAAGTCTCTCAATCACCCATATATATATATTGTGATGCAAGATTACTTATGGAATTGGATGCTCTTGTATTGATAACACGTAGAATTTATTCATGAAGAGTTATTAATATTCATAGAAATAAATGTGAACCAAATGCAAAGTTGAGTCACTTTACATTACACATACATTCTTACTCCAAATGAATTTCCATGTGAAAGTGAAGATGGTCTTTATGAACTACATCAAGAGAGGTTGCAAGAGCATAAAAAGATGAAATCACTAACAAAGAGCAAAAAGCATCACAAAGAACATATCTTCCACGAACAAAATAAATAAATAAAGATACAAAAACTAGAGTTCCATGCCCAAAAGACTAAGAAATAAAGATAATAAAATATACAAAAACTAGAGTTTTGTGCCCATAAAGACTACTAGGTACTAAATCAAGAGGTTGTGGTGCATCATATACCAATATTTCCTCTACAAATATGAGTAAAAAATAAGAAATTTGGATGAGAAAACAAATGCTAAATGTGACACTAGTTGAGCATATGTTTATGCCAATCATGGAGGATTGTAAAGATGAAACACATGTAATAGAAAATAAAGTTAAGAGAAATAAGAAGCATGGATCAATGAAGATAAAAATGATGACTTGCTTGTGTATGAGGATTATTTTTTGAAGGATGAGGTTAGTACTCAAATTTTTTTTAATGATACATGTGCATCACTATATTACATATTCTTATATCTATTATAGATTTCATTCTATCTTTTGCTTCCCTATTGATTCTACACTTTCGACTTTTTGACCATTCGTTGTTCATTCAATTTCACTTGTTCATTTCAACTTCTATAGTTGGTTCCATATTTACCTTCCCTAACTCATCCTTTTCCTTGCTTGACATATTAGCTCTTATGTTTGTTTACACCTTCTTTAGTTCTATGCCCTTGTATGTTTTCTTTACCCTTGCCTCTATCTATGTTGATCATATTGTGTATCCTTGTTCTTATTTTTCTTTTATACTTATTCACTCATGTGTTTTTGGCCAATACATTATCATTTTGGTTCCTTATTTCACCTTGATTGCTTCCATGCATCCTTATGCTTACTCTTTCCATGATAGTTTGACTATGTACTTGTTATGTTTACACATTTACAAAATTTACCATATTGAGATCATTTTCTTATGATTTTCGTGTTTTTTCTTATATCACATTTTATTAGTCTATGTTACTATATCACACTCTTAGAGTTACACTACTACACTAGGGGAATCATACCTTTCCCATGCCATATTGAGCCTTCGTTCCCATATCTTTACAATGACAATATTACGCTTCCCTTCATATCATTTGTTCTACATTACTTTATCATGTTTTTAGAGCTATCCTTTACCTTGTGCTTACATTCCTAGATTCGTATCTAGACCTATGTCACCACCATGACTTATTGCCTTACCTTGACCAACACTTGTGCTCTTAGATATCATGTTGGGGGTATATTCTTAGCCTAATGTACTATGTATCTACATAGGTTTTTTGGGCCATTGAGAGCCATGCCACTATTTTCCATTTGCTAATGCTAGGGGCAATCTTACTTTCTTAAGATCCATCTTTAGTTTACACGATTTTCATGCTTATCACATGATACTTACATACTCAATTGTTACATGATACATTCATTACATTTAATTTTCAAGATTCCCATGATTATATGCTTATCCTTATATTAAATTTACTTTCATGAATTATTTTTCATCTCCCCTAGTTCCTTACACATAATGTATGCAACAGATTGTAGGGGGTATATATTATCACTAACATTTCTATGTTGAGCTTTCAAATAGTGGCAAATGATACATAGGGACTCATCACTATCTCTAGATGGAAATTTATCACATGCCATGACATGTTTGATATGCCACATGACAACACATTGTATCACTTTCTATATAGATGAAATTTCCTAACCATACTCATTATTTCCCGAGTTCAATTTCCTAGATAGTCAAGCAAAATTATAATTTGTGTCCACTATAATGTGTGAGATAGAAGCTACACATTACACACATTTCTCTATTTTGCAAGTTCCCATGGATCGCACATACTAAGGACAATGGACATAGATATTTAGTGGGTATATTACTTTGTATAGACTTGATATCCTTTTTATGATTGAGTATTTACTTTTATAAGTGCTTGTGAGTGCTCATATACTTTGAGATACACGATCATTTTAGGATTCTCACATAACTCAAAGTGGGGATAAAATGCAATGATAAAATTTACACACTCATACTTATTCTCATTTAGTTTTGGGCATATTTTGAGAGAATGACTTAATATAATCACATATCGACAAATGATAGAATCTTTTGTGAAGTTGGACCCATTACTTGATCCTTCACATATACCCACCTTTGCTCATCTTCATACATTTGACCATATCTTATTTGCATCTACACAAATTCCCATACGTTATCCATTTATTATGCTTATTATTGTCCCCATGTCCATACATTCATTTCTTGTATTGATATTAACACTTCGTTAACTTTGGTCAAACCTATGGCTTGGGATTGGTTTCACATTACATGGAATTGACCTTTGAATTTTAAAACTTTAAATTTAAAT
This sequence comes from Sequoia sempervirens, assembly GCA_007258455.2. Taxonomy (NCBI): domain Eukaryota; kingdom Viridiplantae; phylum Streptophyta; class Pinopsida; order Cupressales; family Cupressaceae; genus Sequoia; species Sequoia sempervirens. The sequence goes on along the minus strand of VDFB02268224.1, from coordinate 28,929 downwards.
TTTGCTGATTGTCATCCATTTCAACCTCACCATGGACTAATGTAGTACATGTTTCATCCAATTTATTGCTATGTAGTGGTATTTGAAAGCATTCAATATGCATCCTAGAATCCTTTGATTCACACGCAAGAAACACTCATCACATAAACACTTCAATTGAAGCATTAGCGATAATTTATCTACATCAAAATTCATATCCTAGGACTTGCATGCTTACCTATTGTTTGCCAAATTTTGCCAAGGAAATTTGACCATTATAGGGGGTTAACCTAGGAGAACTTGACCCTAATGATTTGACAACCTCCTCAAGACATTTTTAAATATTGACAACTCTTAACAATCAACAAATAGCAAACTTTGAGACAAACCAAGGAACATAAATACACATTTCACCAAATTGGATCCATAAGCTCTGAGATAAATTTATGCTTATGTAACTGACCTAGATCTAAAGAATTGAACTAGAAACAATTGCAACCCTACACAAGATCCCAAGCAACACACATTGATGATATTAATTTTTCTATACTAGATCATATCATCACCTAGATAATATTAATATATTATCTCGACCATCATTTCCAAAATTATTTATCATAATCCATTTACATTTAATTTTATTCAATTAATCATTCCAAACTTTCACTTTTACTCTAAGTTCATCTATGCTAATGTGTGTACATTTTATTTGATTGGCTTAGATTAAGCTCGTGAAAAGGTATATATAATAAGAGAAAATCCTCTTAAGCCTTATTGTGTGGGGTTTTACTTAGGAGATAGGGCTGATTTTGTCGTGAAGCGCGTATATAAATTTTAGTGGTCAGTGATCATGCGAATATCATATTTTCGTTTAGTACTATAAGTACTCTTATTTACCACAAACCCTAGAAACGCTTACAGCAGTTTCTTTCAGGGTTTTTCTCCATTTTTCTCCAAGAAAACCATACTCACCCATTTCACTTTTAACCCTTGCGGAAGGGCCCGTGTTCGAATCCGAAGGGAGCAAGTTTGTTCTACGACAATGCCGCCCAAAACAGTAAAGAAGTCTCCGGCTGGACCAGGGGTGAAAAAAACAGTGACCAAAAACGCCACCAAATCTACGAAAACCCCGACCAAGGCCGCCAGCTCTCCATCTGTCAAAGCAGACGCTGAAGCCATAGAGAAGGTACAAACTTTGGCTACACTTGACGCCCCTAAAGTCGAAGAAAAGTCTTCTGAGACAACAGTTCAAGCCCCCAGCAGTTTGGAAGCGCCGTCAAAGGATGTAGAGAAACCTGTCGATGACGTCAAGGCCGAAGAGAAGGAGACCGAAGCTGTCAAAGAAAGCACAGGTAGTATTATTACTAGGGTCAGAGATTTTCATTTTTTTATGCACTAGCCTCTCCGTTGGCTTTTATAATCCTATTTTCAGTACTTACATGCTTCCCACAAGATCCAAATAAATAAGCTACATGTCTCCCCACAATAGTCAGGTTCATTACTCACATGTCTCTCCCTTATACCCAAGATTGGTGGTTACATGTCTCCCCAAAAAACCCTTGCTAGTTAACAACCTCTTCTCCCCACAATATCCAAGTTCAGTAGTTGCGTGTCTGTCTTCCAACAATACTCAAATTTTCAGAAATAACATCTCTCCACATACCTTTTCACTTGCATGGCTACCCATAACACCCGAGTTCGATATTTGTCATATTTCTCCCCATAACCCGGCTTCATTTTGTTACAAATGTCTTGTCTCCCTACATTACCAAATTTACTACCTAGATTTCTAACCGAAATACACAATTTCAATACTTCATGTTACCCCACAACACCCTATTTTAATTCTTACATGTCTCCTCACATTTCTCAAGTTCAAAAGTTGCACAGTAGCCAATTTCAGTACATATATGTCTCCCCATAATTCAATTTGAACGTCAGGCTGGGTTACCGATCATCTGATGACTTACTTACTAAGCACATCTCATTTGATAAGTCGGAAACATGGGGTGGATTTTGGTCCTTATCATGGTTGCTAAAATCTAGGGTAAATATTGAGACACAGGACTTATAGAATATTGACTGAATAGGAGACCTTAAATGTGATTAAAAAAATATTAGTATTAGCACTGGAGGGAGCAACAGAGAACACTAAGTAGTTTAGGGTTCCTAATCTATCCTAAACATCTGGGTACAACTCATAAAGAACACAAGTCGGGTTTGGGTTCTTAGTTTGGTTGCAGAGTAGACATTGAGGTAGAGTTAATATGGTTACAAGTTTTAAGGATAATTATTGGGGCGGTGCTCCTTATAGAAGATTGATCGAGCTTTGTTCTTTGATATGATTACAAAGTCTTAGGATTGAGATTGGGATCTAGTCGGCAGGTAACTTAGGTTCTTAGTATGTTACAGTCCATATCTACCTTAATGCATCCTGGATCACAGGGATGGGTGGAGGCCCCTGCTTTGGATATTCTGTCTCTGTATATTTCTTCTTGTGTTTTGAAAGATCATATTAATAGGATTTGATCCCTGGCCGTACGTACAATTTTTAATTTATTAAAGAACCACTATTTTTGTTAACGATTCTACTTCCATTTGAACTCTACCCATATGTACAAATTTAACATATGTACAAATTTAAATTTATTTGTTCAAAATCAGTAATTTTTTCTCCTTATATTTCCTCTTTGGGTGTCAGAACCAACTGCTGGTGGCAGTGGGGCCTCAAAAGATGAGGGTTCAAAAGAAGACGACTTAAAGGAAGAAGGTGTAAAGGGTAAGGAAATGGATGTAGAGGACACAGATGTTGCACTGCAAGAGGTACATGCTGAAGAGAATCAGGTCACTGGTGGTGAGAAGACTGAAAATGATGAAGTAACAACTGAGGACCAAGGAGATGATGCTGAGGGAAGAGGAGAATATAAAGAAGAAGTGCTGGTTGGTGAAGAAGAAGAAGAGCACCCACAGCATGATGAAATGCCAGCCCCTATGAAGGAGCGGAGGAAACAGAAAGAATTTGAAGTTTTTGTAGGTGGGCTTGACAAGGATGCTAATGAAGAGGACTTGAAGAAGGTATTTGGCGAAGTGGGTGAAATTATTGAGATTAGATTGGCCAAGAATCCTCATACACAGAAAAACAAGGGCTTTGCTTTCATTCGTTTTGCAACTGTTGAGCAGGCCAAAAAGGCTGTGGTGGAGCTTAAGAATCCACAGGTATCAATGATTTTTGTTTGTGGATGTCAAGAGAATGAAATTAACCTTTTCAGAATTGTTGAATTTTAGGTTTCATATTTAATTCATTTATGTGTATATTAGTTTTGGGGGGCACCAGTATCAGAGTGGGTTACTAACTTACTGCCTTTTATTTTATCTTGTCTACCTTTTTGCTTTGTGCTAAATGTGAGATCCCCAACTAGACTTTGCCTGTTCTTTTAAATTTTAATTAATTGTGTTATTTATTGATCAAGTGTGCTGTGTTTTGTGTGCATTAAGTTTGAACTTCTTGTTTCAGATTTGCTTATTTACATTGTTTAATATGCATGTGTTCCTATTAAAAATGCTTAAGAGTCATTAGCAGTCTTCTGTATGGCCAATGTTTCCTATTCCAAAACGAATCCTTATTTTAGTTTTTCCTTAATCTATACTTCTCACTAATGCTGTATTTGCCTAGTGTTTGGCCAGTGTTGCATGTGCTGAAGTTGAACCTTTCCTTTAATAATTTTATCCAGGAATGCTTGTTTTCATTAATTAATACTTTCTTTAGGTGTTTTGGACCAATATTGCATGCTTTTAAGTTAATCATCTTTTAGGTTTTCGTCAAGGTGCATATGTTTTCATTTAGAATTAATTTAGGTAGTTTCCAGCCCAACTGATGCATTTTAAATTTTGCCCTTTTTTTTTTCATTAGAAGTGTTTTCATTAAGACTTTGTTTGGGTAGTTTTTGGCCAAAGTACTGTGCTCTAATGTTTTTCTTTCCTTTGGTCTTTTATGAATATACAATTGTTTTTGTGAATGATACTGATTGGGGTGTGTTTGGTCAATATGACATGTTCTGTGGTTAATACGTCTTTTAGTTTTTACTTTAAGCTATATGCTCTGAAGTTAATCTTACATTTTGTTTTTCATTAAGATGCATTTGTTTTCATAAAAACTTAATTTGGGCCTATTCCATGTATTTTTGAATTTCACCACTTTTAATTTTTTCACTAAGATAAAAGTATATTCATTAAGGCTTTGTTTGGGCAGTGTTTGGCCATTGTTTCACGCCTGGATGTTTTCTTTCCCTTTTTGTCTTTTTATGAATCTAGAACTGTATTTGTCAAGGATTTTATTTTAGTAGTGTTTGGTTAATGTGACATGTTATGTAGTTAATTTTTCTTTTAGTTTTTCCGTTAGGCTACACTTTTTTCTGTTAAGAATTGTGTTTGTGAAATGTTTGGTGTATGTTTCATATTGTCTACATCAAGCTATACTTGTTTTTATGAAGGCTGTGTTTTCTGAACCAGTGTTTTGTATATCTCAAGGAGTTCTCTAATTTTGTTTTTAAATTAAAGTTGTATCCTTGCATTGTGCTTTGAAATTTTAGGTAAAGGGAAAGAGATGTGGAGTGACACGAAGCCAGGATAACGAGACTCTTTATGTACGCAACATCAGCAGGGCTTGGACAAAGGATGATGTAAGACTCTTTATGCACTTCATTTTTTCTACTTAACAATTTGCTGCAAGATTATATTATTTGTATATTTGTGAAGTTTAGAATAGCTAGCTTATACTGCTGCTTATGTGGTTTATTTGCAGCTGAGAAACAAATTGAAGGAGTATGGAATAGAAGATGTTGAGGAGTTAACTTTGATGGATGATCCAGAGCATGAAGGCATGAATAGAGGATTTGCATTTTTGGAATTTAACACTCATCTTGATGCGACAAATGCATTTAAACGCTTGCAGAAACGAGACGTTTTCTTTGGTGTTGATGTTTCAGCAAAGGTTGCGTTTGCCAAGTCTGGTATTGAGCCAGATGAAGAAATTATGGCTCAGGTAATCAACCATCTGTGCTGCTAACGATTGGTTATGCCATGCATTTGAGCTGTTATTATATGCTATGTAAAATTTATCTACAGATTGAATACTGCATTTTATAAACTGAGATAAACACTTTTCCTGTGAAATTAAAAAAACATGTATTTGGTAGTTCTATAAAACATGAGATGTCTTTCTGTGTGAGAAGTCTGAACAAATGGAGTAATTATTTATTTTCCAATTCTATGTGTTGACTAATTGAATTTTACTTTTGCAGGTTAAGTCTGTTTTTGTTGATGGCTTGCCAGCCGCTTGGGACGAGGAGCATGTTAAGGAGAAATTTAAGAAGTATGGTGAAGTTGAGAATGTACAACTGGCACGTAATATGCCTTCTGCCAGACGCAAAGATTTTGGCTTTATTAATTATACAACTCGTGAAGCAGCATTGGCATGTATTGAAGGTGTCAACAAGAATGAGCTAGCTGAAGGGGATAAAAAGGTTTTTTAGTTTGTGTTTATCTCAATGTTTGCTGGTGTTTGCATATGCTATAGTGGACTGTTTTGATACTATATCTTTAGACTAAATTGTGCCTGTCTCATACGTAGGTCAATATCAAAGCTACACTGCGGAAACCTCAGCAAAAGGGACGATCCATCAAGGATCCTGCCCGTGTAGGATACCAAACAGGTTATGGTAGTGCTCGTGGTTATAGTGGCAGTCGGGGGAGTAGGGTGCCATGGGGTCGTAGTGCTGGTGTTCCAAGTGGAAATCGATTTGATGTTCGTGGAGCAAGGGACTTTGTTGGTGGAAGGGATCATTATCGTGGCTCTCGTGATTTTTCAGATAGGGGCAGGCATTTGCAATCATCTGGGAGGATGTATGATAGGCGACCAACTGGTACTTGAATGGCAGATATGTTTTTGATGTTTATCATATGAATAGGTTATTTAGATAAGATTTTCCAAAAAAACTGAATGCTTTGTTATAACATGCGTTGTATTTCCAGCTGCAGATTATTATGGTGAGGAGGATGAACTTTACTTTCAGAGACAAGGTCGAACTTCAAGCAGATCTGCTGCAGCAATTCCTAGGCGACCTGTATACAGAGATTATGGATATGATGCAGATTATTATTCTGAAACTATTCCTCAAAGTCATTCAAGGATTCCCCCACGCAGAAGTGCATATGATGAAGATGGCTATGGTTACCATTTGAATGAAGCTTCAGCCTATCATGATGCACCTGTTCGTAATTATGATGCAGTATCAGCACCAAAGCGCCCATATTCAGATCTGGTAGTCTTTTGGTTTGAATTTGAATCTTTATTGTAGGTTATTTCCCCTACATCAGTTATTCTTGGTTTGAACTCCTTGATTTTGTGATTTTTTGTTAGGACCCAGAGCTTTCATATGCAGGACCTCCTACAAGGCGCCAAAGGAGTCATCTGGATCATGACTTAGGAGCTGGTTGGTATTCATTTTGTAGTATATGGTGGTTGAACTGTCCTGATCTATATACAACTAAGAGATGTACTCGTGTGCTTTGTAGTTTGTTGGTTTATTTTTTTGATGCTTAGGAAAACATCACAAATACAGAGGATGATAAATGGTGTAATTTATTCCTTCAATCTCTCGTCAATTATATCTTTACAATTTATTCTTAATGGAATTATACTGCTTAATTGTCATAGGTCCAGTTGGAGGTAGCAGAGCTGGTGGAATGGAGGGTGTATCATATCCGCCTATTTATTCAAGCAGAAATGTTGGTGGCTATGGACCAAGAGGTGGTCCAGGATCATATTATTGAAAGGTTAGACAAATTACACATGATCTTGTTTGAAAAAAAATTGTTTGCCTGTAGTGTTTTTCAATGTATTTGTGATGGTAGCATTTTGTCTTATTTCAATTTGTTTATTTTGTTAAGTGCTTTGAGTTTTCGGTCTTGTTATGTGTTATTACTAACTGTGTAAACATTTAAGTACAGAATGATATCTATCAGGCAGATTGGATTGAATGGATTCAGCTCATGGGATGCTTTTGGCTTGGCTGGTTCTCCGAGAAAGTGAAAATTTTATGATAATACATGTTATGTGCAGTAAATTGGTTGCAGCTTCTTGTCACTTCTTGTAGGACTTATAGGATGATCGCTAGGGAAATAGATAGAACTAGTTAAGTCGTTGGGTTATGAGAATTTTAAGAGAATAATTTTGAGGCCTTGGTGACAGACCAACATTTGATGATAAATTTCAAGACAGATAGTAGCTGGTTTCTTGTTGTGGAGGAGGTTAGCATATTTGACCAACAGGTTGCAACATGTAGTAAATGCTGTTACACTTTCTAGTATTTTTTCAATTTTTGGTAATATGACTGGCAGATTTTGAGTTTTATCTTGAGATATGTGTTAAAACAGTTTTTATTGGATGCTTGGGCAACTTTATGGTTCAATGCTACTGGAGTATTGGCCCTGGTTATAAGGCCAAGAGAAACAAATGTGCATAATATTGCTGTTCAGTTGTTCCCTACATCTCGGATCTGGTCTGGGAGTAATGGAGGATACTGAAGCAAGATGTTTTGAGTTCATGCTGGAAAGTTTTACTTGTCCATGACAACCAAGCATCTGACAAATAGCATTATTAACTTTGAAGTTGGAACTTTTAGTGAAAATCTGGAAACTTTTCCCAAATTGGATTTTATGGTAATTTGTTTCTGATGCAAAATGTTATCTAACAATTGAGCTGGATTTGAAACTCAACGTAAGGTAATAATTGTGCAGTTGCACTGATTTTCAACATTCAATGGCTTGAACTAAGATATTTGAGAAATATGACGAGATGTAATCTAAGACAATTGTTATCATTGAGATTCTATGACAATCCTCCATCTATGACCAATGTTAAAGATGGAAAATTAGATTACTTATCTTATGCATGATTGAATATGGATGAATTCAACAGAAAAGCTTCCTAGGATGCTTGTTGACTGGGATTTTATTACACATGGAACTTTCGAAGCACTCAACATAATACTGCACATTTGCTTTCTAGGGAATGTGAGAAGTCTTCGCTGACATTCAACATAATTCTGGGAGTACATTTTAGGTTGGCTATACAAAGTGTAGTGTGCTTTAATTTGTCAACTTTACATAATTTAACACTTAAAGAGACATCTGAACAAGAAGTAACAGGAGGCATAGGAAAAAAAGATTGAGGTTTGCTCACAAAATCACATTCTTTCAGCATTCACTGCTTTGAAGATTATGCCTGCAAGATGTTGGCAAGTTTCAATTAAGGTCTTTGTCTGATGGTAAACAGGACCGAACGGCCAATGTTCTCTATCAAGGTTCATATTAAAGGTTTGTTGCTGTGAATGTTTTTTGTTCGGTATATGCATATATATCCTTGGCAAAAAAAAGATTATGCCTGCAAAATGTTGGCAAGTTTCAATTAAGGTCTTTGTCTGATGGTAAACAGGACCAAACGGCCAATGTTCTCTATCAAGGTTCATATTAAAGGTTTGTTGCTGTGAATGTTTTTTGTTCGGTATATGCATATATATCCTTGAAGGTCCCGAGGCACACCTGATTTGTGACATTTCTGATGTCTTTAGACATGGGTGACATGAGTTTCCTTTGTCATTTAATCTAGAATCTTGTAAGAATCTAGTAAGTTGTGTTCTTGGCTTCTTGAGGAAGGCTTTAAAAAAAAGTCACATGTTAAACAATGCATGGACAGATTCTGTTTTCTCTATTAGAATATATTAATGAACTGTTTTGTTTGACAGCCTAACTGTGAGATTTGGACTAGTTTGATTGTAACAGGGAAGAATCTTTTTCTTTTGTAGTGTCGTCATAGGAATAGTCTATGACTACCATGAATTGAACTTCAATCATTATGGGCTATAACAGTTTTGTGTCATAGGTATTTTTGACGTTTATTGTGAGTATCTCTACAATTATTTATTGGTGTACTTCAAGATTGTGCACGATGCTTGTCCATTGCAGACGTGGTCATAAAGCTGTCATGTTTAAGCCAGTAGTGGTTGGTACACGAACTAGTTTTGTAGGTTTGGATTTGCTTATTCAGCCAAAGTTGAAAGGAAAAAAACAGTATGCTTATAATGTGAATAGCTTGTGTGCAAAGCTTCTTTTCTGTAATGAGAAATATCAAATATTCCTTGTTAGAATCAACAATTATGTTTGTTGGATTATCGTTCTTTAGAACATGATACAATAATATGGATGGTTTGTAAAGCAATCAATCACATTCTCTTAAATTAAGACAAGCCTCAATTGGCTGCCATTGATATTTGCTTCTTTGTATGATAGATTCTATAAGTAATAATTTGTGTTTTGAAGACTAGTATAGATACCTTAGATATAGTAACATTTGAGTTAAAATTAACTTTATAACTAATTTATTTATTATGGACCTACATGGATACTAGTTGTAATTTTTGTTTAAGAACTGTTTTATTTTATATGAAACTTTTTTTTTTTAATTTATATTTGAAAAGTTATTTGGTGACTTTTTAATGCATGGTGGGAAAACCATCATTCATTATTTTCATAATTATTTTGTTTTGTTTGTACGTGTAAATATGATATGTATATATGGTTTTTTAATAGTTTTATCTGAATGCAGTTACATATATCTTAAATTATTTGTCTTTATATTTAAAAAATATTTGTATTGAATAAAAAAAATTATTTTCTAATATATATTTATTTATTTTTGTTGTTGACCAAGTAAATAAAAATATATGTTTGTTTCACTCTATATTGATATAGTTTAATTCTACATGTAGTTATGTTGGTTGTGTGCTAGCTTTTATGTACACGAGACTTGTGCCTTTTCAAATGTTTATGCATGATTGTGTTGAGAGGGATTCGATATTGGATAAAAAATATTTGGACAGTTTGCCAAATAATTTGATTGAAGCTTATAAAGGCCGTTTTGGCACTTGTTAATGGGACTCTTAAATTAAAGCTTTTGGTTTGTGGGGATTTTGAAGCGTTGATTTTTTTTTTTCAATTTAAAGTTGCATTATATCTAAAAAAACATGAGCACAATAGTGACATTGAAGTGGAAGAAAAATAAATTTAAATGTTTTAGCATCATTAGGGATTTAAATATTGTTATTTTATTTTTCAAACTTGTGACAGCCTTAGATACCAAAAATAAAACTTCAAGGGGGAGTAGGGTGTGGTTGTGTCATTTTTGCAACAAATTTTATAGAGGGAGCTGCACAAAGGTACGATCTAATCTCTTAGGTGTTACAGGCCATAAAGGCCACAAAGTTGAGGTTTGTTTAGACATAAAGGAGGATGAGAAGCTAGAGGCTCATAGATTGCACATGGAGGTGGAAATGAGGTTTAAAGGTGTGATTATCAACACATTCTTTTACAAGTGGACAATCACCTATGTCAATGCCATCCATGGTTGGTAGTGGTAGTAGTGATATCAGCACAAGAGGAAAGATGAAGGTTGGTGGTGGTGAGAGGCCAATGATAGTTGCAAGTATGTTTAATATGTAAGCATGAGATGTAACAAAGTCTTCCATTTCATGTGGCCCGTTCTTCTAATTTCAAACAAATGATCAAAGATGTAGCATCAAGTGGTCTCTCATTTATCTCCTTTGGAAGATCATAAACTACACACTATACTCAACAAAATATTTTAAGGTTAATTTGTTAATGGAGGATATGAGCCAAATTTGGATTAGGATGGTTGGACAAATATTAGACATTAGCTTTTTATCTATATTAGTTACATACCTAGTTGGCTCTTTTTTCTTTCAGAGTTGTGGGTTGTTTAGGAAAGCATAAGGATGCAAACTTCTTGTTTGACATTTTGACAGAGGCCATAAAGGAGGTTGGGGTCACAAATGTTGTATAGGTGGTCACTAGTTCAACATATGCAAATTGGTTGGCATGATGGTGGAGGGTACCTAAAAGCACATTTTTTGGACCCCATGTTGTATTCATGCATTGAACAGTGCATTGAAAGATATAAGAAAATAAATTGGGTGAAATAAGTGGTAACAAAAGTTAGAGATATTTAAATGATCATTTGCAACCACCAACCTTGCTCTCTTCAAGACGATTTCAAAGAAAGATTTTTTCAACTTGTTGAGACAAATAATTCTTCATATTTGTTAGATTTTTTCAACTTGTTGGGACAAATAATTCTTCATATTTGTTGCGACAAGATATGTCAATTATTTCATTTTGTTAGAGATGATGATTAAGGTGCATGAGCCTCTACAATTGATGATGGTGAATTCAAAGTGGAGATTAGATAGCCTGATTCAAGCTCTATTGAAGGAAAAACCATCAAAGGATCCTTGATGACAATTGGTGGTCCACGTGATGTAAGACATTGTTGATTTTATTATTGAATTATTTTCATATTAAGTTTTTAATTTAACATATTAATTTTATTTGTTCAATGTTTCAACTTTCAAAGTTTCTAACTTGTTAAATAATTTATTTGAACTTTTTGATTGCATTTTGTAGATATGTTTGCTTTTTCATCTTTGTTGTTGTCATTAGGTTTGTTGATAGAGACTCTCCTACTCTTGGAGAGTCATATGAGATATTTGATAACATGCTTTGAAAGATAAAATAAACAAATTTGGTTAAGGATCCTACTTGTTATATGAGCAACATATTAAATTATGCCCATTGTGATGTGGAGGTGAAACACAATGAACACCCTGTTTCATATGGTAGCTTTTGTTCTAAATCCCAAATGGTATGTACCAAAGTTTGGAAGCTGCCTTTTTGTGATGACAAAGTGGTGAAAGAAGGATTAATGAAGACTTTTCGAAAGATGTATTCAATTGAGTCTATAATATTGCACACATAATGGCTTGCCTTCTTAAATCTTCATGGTCCAACATTCAATAAATTACAAGCAAAGATAGATAGAACTACATTAGCTCAAATTGATCCTATTGGATGGTGGACATGGCATAGGAAAGATACACCATAGTTGAGGATGCTTGCATTAACCTCCTTTCACATGTTAGTTTCTTTGTTGCAAAGAAGAATTGGTCCACATATGGTTTTACCCACTCCATCAAGAGGAATAGACTTATTTATAGATGAGCAAAAATTCTAGTGGCCGTGCATAGTGCTCTTTGATTTTAGGATTGACAGACCCTAGAGTATCAATAGACTCCAGTTTTATTATGGGATGTTGATCTCAAAGATGTTGCCCAGGTAGATGAGGAGGCACCAGAGGGATTGGTTTAAGATTATGTTGGACGAGGCGAACCCTCACAGTAGTAGTAACTTAGAGGACTCCAATTTTGATGGAGTGTTGAGATGCAAATTAGGGACAACAATGTACTTTCTTTTTTTGTATTTTTATATTGTAATTGAAGTGAAACTTGTAGCTTTTGGGCATTTTATTGTAACTTGTATACTATTTTTTAATATCATATGCATATTAACAATGAATTGTGAAAACAATTTGAATTAAGTTTTGACATTTGCTAATTTGTTTGACTTTGACTCTCATGTGAACTCTCAATTTAATTTATGTCAAAAGCGTATTCAATTTGAAAGAGAAACCTAAAATTTGTAATCAACAGTACAATCTTCCTAACAGAGCTTGCAAGACGATCAAATTGATCGTAGCCATTTTGGTCTTGTCTCACCCGTATTAATGCATGATTGTATCACTTTAATCATAGTATATTTCAATGTTTTTATTAACATCATGGCAGAGTACTTAGGAAGTGTCATGTTACTGTTAGAACAAGCTAGATAATTGCGTATTGCAGTTACTAATAATCCCACTTGTACATTAATTAGAAGGATTGTTCGCTCACCATTCGTTCATCATTTTTCGCCATTTCTTCTATTTGTTTTTGTCGTTTTTTGCTGCTTTCCTGTCGCTATTGGTTTACACTCCAAACTCTTCCTTGTTGGTATTGACCTTTCACTTCTCCAATTTGGCGAGTTGTAGCTTGAAAAAATAAGGTTTCGACGAGGGTTTTATAGTAAAATATTTGACTTTCCTTAATGTATTACCATGTGTATAAAGTAAAAGGCATCAAATTTAAAGGATAAACTATTAAGTTTTTTAAAACTAATATGCTTTTTTATTATTAAAAAAATATGCTTATTATTTTTTCATGTGAAATATTAAAAGGAAAATAATAAACTTTACCTTCTTCATTTTAAATTCAAATAAATGATTATTTTTTAAAAGAGGCAAAAATGAAAATTACGACTAAGATCCTAATAATGAGCACATTTAGGTTTTAACATTATGACATCCTCTACCCTATGTAGTTAAGTATATATTAGAATAATTAATATATAATATATATTTTATATAATAAATGGCGCGGAGCGGAGTAGGCTCATAGAGCAACGCGATTGCGAAAGTGGCGAAGCAGAGAAGGAAGGTGAGACCGTGTGGAACGATGGCAAGCTTAAGCGGCAAACATACAACACAAAGATGTGATAGGGGGACAAAGCGACCAAGGATAAGTCAGTGGAATTGTGATAGGAACATACACCCCAGTGGGTTTTCTCAGAGGGGAGATGGGTGGATAAGTGCCACACATTTTACTGGAGGCAAGAAACAACACCCATGGAAGGAATCAAACTTGCTTGCAAAAGGCACAATACACTAGAACCACCACTGAAGCAACACCAAACTAAGGCACGACAAAACCCGACATCTTAGAAAAGGACAAACAGGAGGTGAAAGGATTGGGAGGAGAGGCTGACACATCAAAGACCAAGCAAAAAACGAAGGGCGAGGAGTGTGTGGAATGCACAGAAGCCTGAAGAGAGATGGGCTATGGTGGAGTGTAACCCTAATCAGAAGGCCGAAGGAGTATTGGAAATCGAAGTCACTGAGGAAATCAACGCTGACATGACAATACTTAGGGATTTCACATTCATCTGCCGTTTCATCAGTGGAACACCTGATAGAGCCTCGATCAAGAATTGGATTCAGGAGCAAAGGGAAATGAAAGTTTTGATAAGATTCCTGCCGAAAGGCTTCTTTATGGTGGTCTTTGCAAATGAGGAAGCGAAAAAGTGGGTCACGGAGGGCAAATTGTGGTTTATGAATGACAACCCCTTGTACATGCAGCCCTGGAATCAAAACTTTGATCTGGTAAAGATGCGACCATATGACCAGCCAATATGGATTAGGCTCTACAATCTTCCAGTGGAGTATTGGAATGGAGAATGCCTAGAAAAAATTAGTCGCGCATTGGGAACCCTAATGGAGATTGACATGGGTATCTTAGATGGTGATCTCTACAAATATGTCAGATTGAACATTGCGGCGATTGACACCATTCCTCAAAGGATTTTCCTTCTGGTGAATAGGGAACGCTAGTTACAGGAGATTGAAATTGAAGACACAAAAAAGTACTGCCTCAAATGCGGTGTTTGGGACCACAGTGCTTTGGATTGCACTAAAGGAATGAAGAAAGTATAGAGAAAGAAGCCACAAGAGAACCGACCTACCCCAGTTCCCAGGCCCATTCTTGTAGTCTCAATAGAGAGATAAACTCAAATGGGAGATACCACGAAAAGTGGCGAGGCCTTGGTGGCATTGGAAAAACCCCCTGAAGCACTACATGAGGAGAAGCGAGTAGATGACACTCAGCTGAAGTCATCACCTCAGGAGAAGAGTCAAGAATTGAAGGAAAACAAAGGAGCTGAGGTAGCCTCTTTGGCGAGCGAGGATCTCGATTCAAATGTGGACCCGGAAGATGAGTTAGATGTCATCGAGGACAAATGCATCTCCCAATCAATGGAAAATCACTTGGGTTTGGGCAAAGTTGGAAAAATTGGCAATCCCCGAGGAAGGAAATCCTTCAAGCAATTGAGGGAAGAGGAGGCAGTAGAAAAGAAATACACCAGCATCACCAAATTTCTATGTACCAAGGGAGGAAGCCCCTCCCTTGGGAAACAATGAAGATAACATGGAAATGACGCCTAGTGAGGCGTCAATTTCAAAAAAGCACAAGCAACATAATACTACTACAAGAAACTAAGCTATCTGAAGAAGGGACAAAGTTTTTGAAATATTGTTGATATTGGAAAGGACATTTTCAGGATTCTCGAGGTTCTGTGGGGGGATTAGGAATATTATGGAAGGAGGCTACGGTCTCTGTGGAAGTCATCAGTTCATCATCAAATTGGATGGCAACGAAGGTATACGATCTTGGCCTCAATTGTCACTTCATGATCATTAATATTTATGGACTGACAAAAATGGAGGAAAAGGCCTCTCTCTAGTATTCGGTGCTAGATTTTGCCCGACCACACCTAAGGGACAAATTGATCATTGGTGGAGACTTCAATGCTATATTGAAATTGTCAGAGAAGAGCGGAGGGGTTAGAAGTATCTCACAAGCAACCATAGAATTTAGAAGCTTCGTGGCGGAGGCTGGATTGGAAGATTGTCCCACAGAGAATGAAATCTTTACTTGGACCAATAAACGCAAGGATTTCACTGCTATCGCTGAGAGACTGGATAGATTCCTAGTCTCCCCGATTTGGAGCAATTTCAGTATGCAAGTGATAGTAGGCATACTGCTTGTTTCCATCTCGGATCATTACCCGGTGGAATTAACTATCAATGGTAGGATGGAAATGCTGAGGACAAGTTTCAAATTCCAGAATATGTGGTGGAGGAATAAAAGTCTTTTTGGCTTGCTGGAAAGCTGGTGGAAGGAAGCTAAGGTGGGAGGCTCAATCAGTTTCAAACTAGCAAAGAAACTATAGTTCCTTAAGCAAAAGCTTAAGGATTGGAATAAGGTGAAGTTTCAAAACATTTTTTGTTGAAAAAGCAAATGTGGAAAATGAGTTGGAAGCCCTCAATGAAAAAGTAATCAGGGACGACATGAGGAATGGGGAATACTTCAAAGAGAAAGAATTGAATGCAAAGTTGGCTAAGCTCCTGAAGAGGGAGGAAATATACTGGAGGGACAAATCAAGGGAGGTTTGGCTAAGCGAGGGCGACTCAAATTCCAAATTCTTCCATGCCTTGGTGCTGGCTGGGAGAGCAACTAATAAGATTGAAGAAGTCCAAACTATCGACAGTCACACAATGAGCAGTCTGTCTGAGATTGGCAAGGCCGCGGTTGAATTTTTTAAACACCTACTTGAAGGCCAAATGAAGTAGGAGGTTGGCGGTAGCATCCTTGAATCAATAAGCAAATAGGTAAGCGAAGCAGACAACAAAATGCTGTGTGACACGGTTTCTAAGGAAGAGGTTAGGATCGCCCTATTTCAGCTGCATCTTGACAAGGCACTAGGGTCTGATGGGTTCACGACAAGATTCTTCCAGACATGTTGGAACTTCGTTGGGGATGATCTATGGATGCTAATGGAGGACTTCCGTAGAACTAAGAGGTTTGTAAAGGATTTGAACAACTCGGTGATTGCCTTGGTCTCGAAAAAGCCTGAATGCCATTCCTATAGCGATTATAGGCCCATCTCACTATGCAACACCATTTACAAGGTGGTAGCCAAGGTGCTTGCCAATAGACTCAAATTGGTATTGGGGAAAATAATATCCACATAGTAGAATGGTTTTGTCCCTGGTCGGGAAATCATAGATTGCATCTTGCTAATTAATGAGGTTGTGCACACTCTTAAGACAACCTGCGGGGATGATAATCAAATTGGATGTTTGTAAGACGTATGATAAAGTGTGCTAGGAATTCCTTCTGAAGGTCATGGAAAAGATGGGGTTCGATAGTCTTTGGTGTGAGCTTATCTCTTATTGCATCTCCACTGTTCGATTTTCGGTCTCTGTAAATGGAACGCTCCATGGTTTTTTTTAGGCCACCAACGGTCTCAGATAGGGTGACCCCATATCACCATTCCTATTTGTGATCATGGCTGAATCCCTAAGCTGCGCCATCAAAAGCAAAAGCCAACGACTGGACTGGAAGAGTGTGCAGGTGGCATTGAATGTAGATCCAGTAACACACTCGCAATTTGCAGATGATACCACATTGCTAGGTGAGGCAAGCATAAGGGAAGCCAGATGTATCAAAGGGGTACTTATCGAATATGAAGAGCAATCGGGCCAGAAAATGAACAAGGATAAGTCGTGTATATACTTCTTCAACACAAGGTTGCCTGTGCAATAGGCCATCACTTCTATCTTGGGGTTCCAAGTAGGGAAACTACCGAAAAAATTTCTTGGGCTTCAAATATTTGAAGGAGCGTGCAAGGAAAAACATTGGGATGAGGTGGTTGGCAAGTGTAGAAACAAGGAAATGGCGTGGAAGAATAACTGGCTCACATTGGCTGAGAGAATTACAATGGAAAAGGCTGTCTTGTTAGCGATTCCAATATATACAATGTCGTGTTATGAAGCTCCTGCAAAGGTGGAGAATGACATGGAGAGGGTCTTGAAAAATTTCCTATGGGAAGGTTCGAAAAAAGACAAGAAAATACCGCTCATAGGTTGGGACATGACCTGTAAAGCAAAAGAAGATGGTGGGGCTGGATTGCGCAAGATCAGATTGCAAAACATTGCCTTGGGCACCAAACTTGTATGGAAGATGTACAAGTGCCCTGAGAAGCTGCAGTGTCGTATCTTACAGGATAAATATTTGGATAACATGGAGCCATCGAGAATCTTAACAGTAGCAAACATTGAGGGTGGATCGGCGGTGTGGAAGTACATAACAAAATGCAGATCCTTGATCACATGCCACCTCTTGTGGAGAATTGGGAATGGTAGGTAGGCAATGTTCTGGACTGACTCATGGGACAACTATAAAAGTTTGACAAAAATGTTCAATTTGGATCAATATGTGGGCAGGTTGCAGGCGGAGTTTGGAAACAAGATGGTGGACTATGTTTGTCGGGAAGACATAATAGGCGGCCATACCAAGTGGATAGATGTTGATACTTTGCCGTTACCACAAGAATTGAAAGGGGCAGTGGCTCAGGAATTAAGCAATAGGACAGTTTACCTAAGCAATAGGGAGGATACAATTATATGGTGTGGGGCTGCATTAGGGGAGTACTTGGCCAAATTGGGTTACTGTCTCCAAATTGCACAAGGAGAGGAGAAGACATGGATGGCTACCCTCTGCTGGAAGCGTGAAGTGCTGCCCAAAGCAGGGGCCTTTCTTTGGGTAGCCTTACATCAGCGTTTCCTAACTGGAGAAAGACTAAAGAGAATCGGGATTGCTGGTCCGTCTAGATGTGCACTATGTGAGCCAGCGGAGGAAGGCGTGGATCATTTGTTTCTCACTGGCTGCCTCTTGTTGGGATTGGTTGCAAGGGATATCTTGCTTCCAGGGACCAAGACACTATAAGCTTTGGGATTTCCTAAACAACTGGCCAATAGCAAATAAGAATGGCTATTTGTATGGGATTTGGATAATGGCGCCATCATTGGTGGTTTGACATATATGGAAGGAGAGGAATAGGCGAATCTTCAAGGAGGAATCCCAAAGTTGTGACCTACTTATTGCAAAGATCTAAGGAGCCATCATTGAGGCACCAAATAATAGAACCAACATTGGTTCCAAGACAAAGTTTAGGAGGTGGGATGAGGAGATTCAGAAAGCTTGGAATGATCTCAAAATTCCTAAGTCCACAACACTCAGGGTAAGCAAGGTCAATAGGAAAGAAGTGCATTGGACACATCCAGTGAGATTAAAATGAAAGCTAAATTTCGACGGGGCTGCCAAAGGCAATCCTAGTCGAGCAGGTGCTGGATGTATAATTAGAGACAAAAGTGGCAATTGTGTGTGGGTAGCGTCAAAAAATTTGGGTGTTTGCTCCAACAACATCGTTGAGATGGAGGCTTTGTTGTTAGGCTTACAGTTGTGCATCCAAAATGGTATAAATTATGTAGAAATCGAGGGTGATTCGCAGTTATGTATTCAGGCAATCACATCAGGGAAATCACCAAATTGGAGGATTGGAAATTGGATTGAACCTATTAAGACGCTCCTAGGAAAGCTCAGTAACTTCTCCCTTGTACATGTATAAGGGAAGCGAACAGAGCCGCAAATTGGTTGGCTAATTGGGGAGTATCTCAAAAAGATTTGGTAACAGTGGATTCCACCACGAGGCGATGGCCGGGGCTACAGGCCATCATTGACCAAGATAACATTGGACGTTGAGATGATGCTCTCTGTGCAGCCTCAGGCCCATGAATGGACGACAAAGTATGTGATTCACATGTCTACGGATGAAGGAAGAGATTGGGACACTCGGGTAAAGATTTGGTAAGGATATGGTGACTGAAAAAGCTGCTAGGCGTAGCAATGGAAGTTGATAACGTGTTATGGCATAGGTGCTATATCTGCTCATGCTTGATGGTAAACTATGCATTCACAACTCATTTCGAGATTGGTGTGCCGAGCAGCGAGAAAGGATGGTACACTTCTTCGGTCTGAGCTGCCTCTGCTCTGAAGAGACACTTGAGGCACAATGCAGTAGACTTTTCATAATCCATCGCCTAGAGGTGCTTGCAGCGATTGTGGATGTGGTGACGGGGGAGCTTCAGGAGGACTACCATTGATGCGACGAGAAGGTGTACGAAGCAGTGATCAAGCCTCGGGTTGACATAATCGGCTCCTGGGAGAGGATGGTCGCGCACTTCAATGGTTTGTATTGATTGCAAATGCTCTAGCGGTGGAAAAAATGACTTTGGAGTTGGCTGCAGGTGGTTTGGTCAGTCACCTAAGGCTCTTCTTTGACATTGCTTGCATTGAAACTGAGGAGGACGAGGGTGAGGTGTATGAAGAAGAGGCAATAAGACAACATAAGGTGACAAGGGAAAACTTCATGGTGAATGCTTGGGAAGTGTTTAGAGTTGTGGTCATGAACTCCAATTTGGATGCTTTTTCTAGGTATATGGATTCAGGCAACTCGTGGCTCAGTGAGAGCAGCTTGGCACAGGTATTGGAGTTGGGAAGGAGTTTGGCAGTGGTTTATCAATATCTGCTACTGTAAAGAGGATTGGATGGCCTGGGAGGACCTATGTTTTGTTAACTTGAAGTAGAATGTATTCAGGCATGTTATGCCAAGTGATATTAATGTAAATGGGTGCTATGCCCTTTGATAACACTTATCTATAAAAATAAATAAATATATTTTATATAATAAAAAATAAATTATAAATAATATAATTATACTTATACTTATTATATATTATATTTTTAATAATTATACCTATTATTATTATATATTATATTTTTTAATTAAAATGAAAATTACGACCAAGATTCTATTACTGAGCACATTTAGGTTTTAACATTACGACATCCTTTAACCTACGTAGTTAAGTATATATTAGCATAATTAATATATAATATGTATTTTATCTAATACAAAATAAATTATAAATAAAATAATATTATACTTATTATTATTATATTATATTTTTGAATAAAACTATTAAATATATGTATAAAATGATTATAATTAATAATTACTATAGTTTTATATAGTACAAAAATTTACCTTATAAATATAATAAAAAATATAATTAATATGTAATATATATTGTATATAATACAAATTAAATTATATTTAATATAATTATATTTATTATTATATATTAGTATATATAAATTATATTATTATTATATATCCCTCCCTATCCCCCTATCTCTCTCTATCTCTACCTCTCTCTCCCTTTCTCTTCCCATATATCTCTCTCTCCCTACTTCTCTCTCCCTCTCTCCATCTTTATGCATCTATCTATAATTCTCTATCTTCGTCTCTCTCTCTCTCTCCCTCTCCTCCCCTCTCTATATCTCCTTATATATCTATCTCTATCACTTTATCTCACCATCTATATCTCTCTATCTCTCCCTCTCCCTCTCCCTCTCCCTCTCCCTCTATATCTCTCTATCTCCTCTTCTCTATCTCTCCCTCTCTCCCCCCTCTTCTTTCACCCATTCTACTTATCTCTTTCCCTCTCCCCCTCTTCTCTCTCTTCCTCCTCAACCTATCTCTTTCCCTCTCTCCCCCTCTTCTATATCTCTCCCTTCTCTATCAATCTCTCCCTTTCTCTCCCTCCCTCTATCTCTCCTCATCTCTGCCTCCCTCCTTCCCATCCTCCCTCCCTATCCCCTATCTATCTCGAGCTATCTCTATGTCGTTTCCCCTTTCTCTTCCCATATATCTCTATCTCTCTCTTTCTCTTCCCATATATCTCTTTCTCCCTACTTCTCTCCCTCTATCTCCTCTATTTCTCTCTCCCTCTATTTATCTATCTCCATTTCTCTCTGTTTGTCTATCTATTTGTCTCTCTCTCTCTCCTCCTCTCTCTATATCTCCTAATATCTCTATCTTTGTATCACTCTATCTGATTATTTTATCATGATCATTATGTGATTATCATTTCGATTGCTATGTAGCTAATTGTTTATGAGTTGATTTGATTATTGGGTGTTGTCTTCTGATGTGTTTGGGTGAAAGGGATAGTGTCGCATTACTCACTTGTGAGTACCCTGAGACATTGCGATTCCCCTTTTCACAGTGTGCCTAATTGTATGATTATGTATATGCTCGACTATTTTGTGTGCTGCAAGTTGCAGGTACTAGGCATCGAATCCACCTAAATTGATAGGTTTGAGTGTGCCTTAAACCCAATAGAACAATTGTTCAGAGATAACATATGGTCCCCTACCCTAGTCATCATCCTTGAAGAGGATGAGTATCTAGTTCGTTACCTCGTCAACGTTGTCTGATGCTTGTGGTCAATTGGTCTTGTTTTCGACCCTAATTATGTTTAGGTAATTGTTGTTGATATTTGGTTTGTTTAATTTAAATTTGTTGATAAATGCTGTTTGATTAATTGATGTGTTTAAATAAACTAATAAATTATTAAAAGGGCACTTTGATAATTAAATATAAATATATTTATTAAAAGAGTTTAATGAAATATTATAATAATAAAATATGTAACGAATATTAAAAGAAAAGAAAATATTATATTGGAATGTTGCAATAAATAAATAGTAAAAATAATAATAATAATATGATAAATAAATATAATTTTGGCTCATGAAAGCATTGAATGAAATTTCTAAAATGGGACTGCACATGACAGTCCAGTGAGCATGCAACAACATGCAACTCAAGTAGTTATTAAAATAAATAAATTATTTTCTAAAAATAAAACTTGCATGGAATCTTTCAACAGTTTATCTTTTGGGGGATTTTAGAGATTTTTATTAGATTTTTGTTTTTGAAAATGAGGCTGCCTTCCTTTTTGTAAATAATTATCTTTTTGAGAGTTTTTCATTGGGAATTGATTTTTGTTTCTAGGAAGAAATAATATTTGTCTGGAAGAATTTTTTTTGTGTAAACAATTGCATTCCATCGTTTCTTGGGAAGAGTAGATGTCTAGTAAATGGTATTTACATATTGAATTTTACATGAGTCCATAGCTATTAAAATTGTAGTAGCAGAATTCCTTATCGTTTTCCAATCTTAGTGGAGGAGTGATGCAGGGTGGATAACTTTGCAAATGTTCCAAAGAAGCAAACTTTCAAGGTTTAAATCATCAAATGATGGGTTATTGCTCACTAACCCTCAATCCTTTAGTAATACTTCAAAAGTGGTTTTTCCAACACAACTTCCATGAAAGACCTCAGACCCAGAATCTAATTGTAGATTTAGATACCCATTAAGACATTTGACAACATACCAAATTTGCAGGTGAGGTTGTTTTGGAACATCAAGGGCTAATTTTGACTGCTACGCTTTAGACTAGGCCTAATTAGGTTTGTTTGAATGAGCAACAACAAGGTTCTTACAACCGAGACCTCAAATCTTCATGCCAATAGCCCAAAAATGCCACAAATACTCTTCCTTAACATTTCCAACCCTTTCAAACAATTTTCGAAGAGCTTTTCTACAAACCCTAACTCCTATGCCTTTATCATGCCCAAAACAGGAGGTTTTTCAACCTAGGGCATCAACAAATCTTCACCAATTTTCCTCCCTTGCCCCTGCAAACTTCAAGAACACAAAACCTAACATATCTACATCTATTCCACCAAGTTTAAGGCTGGTTCATCAGTGGAATGGGAAGAGCTTCATAGTTTTGTCAAAACACACCCTAAATGAGGGTTTCAAGCACCTTTTAGTAAATCTACTCTAACTTCCTCAAATATTAATGGAATCAAATGAAACCAAAAGCAGAAGATAAAAGATTCAATTCAATGAAGCTTAGACCATTTCTAGGCTGTACTAGGCCATACAAGTCACTGTAGCAGCAATTACCAATGGAAAAACACAAAAAAACAATGTTTTATTGATACTCAATCTTCAAAGTAATCACCAAAACCTTGTCTTCTCCTTCACAAGGCTTATTTAAGCCTTTACAAACCAAAACCAACCGACTGCAACTAAATTTTGAAAACCAACCGTTCAACTTCCCCACAAAATGCAAAAATGCAAAAGTTGCTTGACAATTTTTTGCAACTTTCACAATATTTACAAAATGGACTCCAAAATGACTCAAGGAACCTTACAAACATAAAAAATGGTCTTGAAGACCTTATTATGCAAAATGACTCAACTAGACCAAAATACTAATACTTAGCAACTTTTTCACATTAAGACCTATGGTGACCTGCACCATACTCCTTGCGCAAAATGGACTCAAGTCCCATTGAGGACAGTGTTGCAACATAGAATCCTGCTTGTTCATGCCATTCTCTGACCTCCAAGTAACATCTCCATTTGGAAACCTCTTCCAATGGACTAAATACTAGAAATGGGCACTATCCCTTGCCTTTTTGAATTCTTTGGCACCTAGGATAAGCTTCAACTTCAGAGGCTTGTTTAATGGATGATCTCTAACTCCTTCCTCACTTAAGAATACTACTGAACCTACAACATTACCTGCAATCAAACCTCCTCCATCCTTGAAATGAACTTTATTCTTCTCCACTTTTGGTGTATGCTTGGACTTGTCCATTTTTCTTTGCAATTCACCTTTGATCTCTTCACCTTTGCTTCCCATCTCATCCATTGGTTGTTGTGTCCCTGTAGCTGCTGCTTGATCAGATATATTATCCTTTGGCATGAAAGAAATGGAATGAATAAAAACCCCTTTGAAAGCAACGAATGGAACACCCGTCCTATCATCATCATTGCAACATACTTCTTAACCCAATCTTGGATCTCTAAAATCAGTTCATCCATGGCCTTCAACACAACAGATCTTGACACCAACTCAATATCATTTCCCTCCAAAATCAAGTCATTTTTCATGTCTGTTGTCATAATATCTCCAAGTTTAGGAGTGACTGCAAGGTCCATATCCTCCTCTTCTTCTACTTTGATGAACTCCTTCCTACCTACCATCATCACATTAGCTCCCTTAATTTGACCTTTGTCTTCCTCTTTCAATGGTGTCAAAATATAAGAGATCCCATCCTTTTCTATCTCATAGGTATTCTTGAATGTTAAACCTTAACCCATTGAGATAACTAGCCACCTTCTCCACATCATCCTTCATGTGACCTGCTCTTATAATCAACTTATAAAACTTATCAGTGTAAGCTTTGACATCCATTTCTCTTTGTTTCAAACCTTGAAGTTTCTTGTAGAATTGAATTGCATAATTAGCCGGTAAGAACTTACCCTTAAGCTTGGCCACCATTCTGTCCTAAGAGAAAATTTTTGACTTTCCTTTCTTCCTCCTTTCAATCTGCTCATAATCCCACTAAAGTAGGGCATGACCCTTCAATTTTGTTTTTGCCAACTTGACCTTTTGCTCCTCAAGTATATCTTCACATTCAAAGTAATTATGAAATGCTGCAATCCAATCTAAAAGCTCTTCATCATTCAAGTTCCCTCCATACATAGGTACATCCATTTTTACCTTGTGTTTATCTACCTTGAGTGCTCTCAGTAGCTTGGACATCCTCTGCTCATCAGGATCCAATTCCTCTTCCTCTTCTTCTTCATTCTCCTCTTCCCCTTCTTTGGGATCATTCTCATCACCCATGACCATACCTCTCCTCTGATTGGTTTCAACAACCTCAAGCCTTTCTACCACCATATCTTGTAGTTCCTTCAACCTTCTAATCTCCTTTGCAGTCTTCTCTTTCATCTCATTCATTTCCCTAGCCATAGTGTTACCTTTTGGAGGCATCTTGTTATCTTTCTCACTTCACACTTTCCCCTTTTACAAACCTACCTATTCTCTAATACTAATTTGATGCAGATTACGGTGGATAAATTTTCAAATGTTCCAAAGAAACAAAATTTCAAGGTTCAAATCATCAAATGATGGGTTTTTGCTCACTAACCCTCAATCATTTAGTAGAACTTCAAAAGTGGTTTTTCCAACACAAATTCCATGAAAGACCTTAGAACCATAATCTAATTATAGATTTTGATACCCATTAAGGCATTTGACAACATACCAAATTTGTAGGTGAGGTTGTTTTGGAACACGAAGGGCTAATTTTGACTGCTACGCTTTAGACTAGGCCTAATTAGGCTTGTTTGAA
The DNA here is from genome assembly GCA_007258455.2 of Sequoia sempervirens. Taxonomy (NCBI): domain Eukaryota; kingdom Viridiplantae; phylum Streptophyta; class Pinopsida; order Cupressales; family Cupressaceae; genus Sequoia; species Sequoia sempervirens. Next base: position 3,424 of record VDFB02268224.1, on the reverse strand, counting down.
TGAGCAATAACAAGGTTTTTACAACCCAGACCTCAAATCTTCATGCCAATAGCCTAGACATGTCACAAATAGTCTTCCTCAACATTTCCAACCCCTTCAAACAATTTCTCAAGAGCTTTTCTACAAACCCTAATTCCTATGCCTCTATCATGCCCAAAACATGAGGTTTTTCAACCTAGGGCATCAACAAATCTTCACCAATCTTCCTCCCCTGCTCTTGCAAACTTCAAGAAAAAAAAACGTAACATATCCACACCCATTCCACTGAGTTTAAGATTGGTTCATCGATGGAATGGGAAGAGCTTCATAGTTTTGTCAAAACACACCCTAAATGAGGGTTTCAAGTACCTTTTAGTAAATCTACTCTAACTTCCTCAAATCTTAATGGAATTAAATGAAAAAAATGCAAAAGATAGAAGATTCAATTCAACATCAAATCCAATGAAGCTTAAACCATTTACAGGCCGTACCAGGCCGTACAAGTCACTGTAGCAGCAATTACCAATGGAAAAATGCAAAAAACAATATTTTATTGATGCTCAATCTTCAAAGTAATCACCATAACCTTGTATTCTCCTTCAAAAGGCTTATTTAAACCTTTACAAACCAAAACCAACCGACTACAATTGAATTTTGAAAACCAACCGTTCAACTTCCCCACAAAAAATGTAAAAATGCAAAAGTTGCTTGACAACTTTTTGTAACTTTCACAATATTTACAAAATGGACTCCAAAATGACTCAAAGCACCTTAAAAACATAAGAAATGGTCTTCAAGACCTTATTATATGCAAAATGACTCAACTAGACCAAAATACTAATACTTAGCAACTTTTTAACATTAAGACCTATGATGCCCTGCACGAAGGAGGAAAGGGGAGGATGCTCATATTCGTTCTACCACTTTCTGTGAGAGTTCTCCCATTTTCACAGGCTTCAGGCCGAATCCTTGAGAGACCGATACCACACATGGTCAATAAAAGAGAAATTAGTGTTCTTCAATGGGAAGGCATTTTGATCATGGGAAGCACACAACCAAGTGGATTTTCTTCTCCGAGAAGCAAGGTAGAACCCAGGAATAAGGTATGGACTTTGACTCTGTTCTTCTTAGATATCAACTCTAATATTGCTATCTCAGTATTACTGTGGGTGACAGTGTCATCATGTAAATTGGATTACATAATCCTTGTGTCATTATCATTTCTTATTGGTGAGTATTCAACGCAATACCTAAAAACAAGTAGGGAGCCTTAAGACAAGAATGATGGCACGTTAGTAGACTCCTTCTCCGTGTTAGTAATGTTGCATGCACCTGAAATATATGATAGGTTTGTACAAAGTCCTTTGTGCTCATATTTTTTCACAAATCATGTTTGGTGGACATTCGTACTTATTTGCTTTCATGAAAACTCTTCCATTCAATGCATTGTTCTTGCCCCACAATTGTATGCCAATCTATTAGGGCCAGCGCTACTACAAACATTGCATTGTGAGATGACATCTTCGGAGGCATTAGGTCAAACAGTTCACATTCTTGTCTTGCTCCCTCATCTTGCACACACGTCTATCAGCATTGTTGCAATCATCAATGGTCTCCATTTTATGTAGATTGATGCCTTTGTCGTTCCTAAACTCCCATTTTAGATCTTGTAACAGAGATGATGCTGGGAATGAGTACGAAATTTTCACTTACAACTGTCAATTACATAAGCATGAAAGTTTCCTAAGCCTTTTCATCAAATCCAATTCCGCGCTTCCATGCATGTTTATCAGGGCATTTAGAACAACGAAGTCTGTTTAAGCGCACACACATAGAACCCTATGTCACAACATTGGCTCTACTCAGCTAATTGCATTTGCAACAAAATTTTCTTAGGCCTTTTCATCATATGTTTTGGCGTCCCTTCTGCTGTTTGCTTGGCGTGGGTCTAAGCATGGTGCATAGACAAGCCTCCTACAGACCGAATGCCCTTTTATCCTGCAAGCCGCTTTAGCATGCGATTTGGAATTGTGATTTTAGTGCTGCACAATGCGTTTCCTATCTTGCTTTAGGTTGGGTTTCAATGGATTTATATATTTTGCTTGCCTTTTTGAGAATTGGGGAAACTACGATTTATCCTACCTTAGTGTCTGAATGTGGCACTTTAATATTCGCCATTTCCCTGTTTGCATCCAAAAGAAGCTGGGTGTTTATAATATTTGATAAACTTTGCGTACATTCTTTAACGATGTGTTATTGTATCGAAGGAATAGACTGTTTTCTTTCCTTAGATGAGCAAAGAACTCAATAATTTTACCATTTATGGTTCTTCATTAAAATGCAGATACTTTTGTATGACTGTATTTATGCACTTTTATTGTAAAATGCAAAGGAAAACTGTTATCTCATTTAGGAAATCTGTTATCTCATTATGGGGACATTTTTTGCTAACTGTTAGATCTCTTAAGGATTGTAGTATCCTATATGCGTATGTATTTATGTATCAAAACCTAAATTTGATGGTTGTATGGCCGTAGTTAAGCATTTTTACTGCAAAATACAGTCAAAGTTTTAGGAAAAATTTATCACATAAAGGGGAGATTTTGGGCAAACCATATATATATAGTTTATAATAAGATATGTCTTAGTATTTGAGGGCAACTGCAAATAAATAAATATCATTTAATAAAATGATTTCGATTGGAGAGTATTTTAAAATGAGCATTGAATTTTAATGTATAACTCAGTAGTTTAATATACATGTATTTATTTAGATTCAAAAGGCTTAATACAAATCAAAACATAGAGGTGTAATTAATGTAGATTTATTGATAATCTAATAATATAGATATATTTAAATAGTTTATAATAATTTTTAAATGGAGGAATCCAAATAGAAATAGATATATATTTAGTCGATGAATGTATAAAGGTTGATGAAGATTTAATTCTAGTGTATTCTTGTGTTGGGAACATAAAATGAGAGAGACTAGTGATCGTTTAGCCTATTGATGTAACTCTTCTTGCTTCCAAACAATGTCATGATTGTATTTATGGATGATTTGATATATTTATATGTAATTATGTATATTATAATGTGGTAAATAGTAAGGAATGGATTTTTCCTATTTGTGGAAGTTTAGATGATAAAAGAAGAAATAGAAAGGAATATTATGTAATGAATGATTTTAAGAGTTATTGTTAAAGTATGTATTTCAATAGTTGTAGATAAAGGACACAAATGGGTAAATTAATAAAGTGAATAGATAATTGTAAGGGTTGACGTTCATATAGAATGTTTTGCATTTGGTTAGCAATAGTATGATATATATATATATATCTGTGTGTGTGTTTTTATTTAGGGTTATAGTAAAATGAATATTTCTACTTTGTAATTAATTGATCATGTAGATAAGTAATTGGAAGATTAAATAGGAATAAAATT